>CM040992.1:2942399-2955363 GCA_022985145.1 Pangasius djambal
TTCCTCCTGGTCCTGCTGGTTCCTGTTCAGGGAGGAAACAGAAGGCTCCATGTTTCCAGGTGATCAGGGTGTAAAATCACGTCTGCTCTCGTCTCTGTCTCTCGTCTCCTGGTTAATGGGCTGTACACGTGTGACGGAGGCTCCACGCTAACACATCAGCAGCAGCTGGATCTTTAGCCGTCGCTGGATTTCCTCAGCCACTGGAAGAAGTGCTCTCTGTAAAGCTCGTGCCATTTCACGTTGGCCTGGACGACCTCCAGCGCTCGGGAGAACGCAGACGCGGAACCTCCGGCGGCGCTCGTCTGGATGAAGTCCTTCAGCTGAGGACAGAAAAAAGGAGGAAGGAAGCATCTCGGCTAATTTTAACAACATCCTGAAACTGGGGTCAGGAGAAAAAATACGTTACGTCCTCAAACCAGCTTCATTTCTCCTGGTAATCACTTAATTACTTACTGACAAAACCAGTAAGACGTGGTGAGAGCGAAGAACGAGACGTGAATGTGAACGTGGCCTCGGCCTCCACACTGTATCGGAGGTGTGTGTGTGTATAATTGTTTTAGCATTAGCGCTTTAATTGCAAAGCCTTTTCTGTCTTCCATTAGTGCTGAAAGTGTAAAAGGCTGTAAAGTCTCGGCTCACACGTCTCTGTCTCTTTAAGAAAACGTGTGAAAGGTGAAGTGAGATCACGCCTCTGTGGAAAAATGCAGCAGCTTTCTGCCTCATGGTGAACTAAAGCCTGGAGAGGTAGCTGTTAGCCGCTAGCTGTGATACAACTGTGTGTGTGTGTGTGTGTGTGTGTGTGTGTGTGTGTGTGTGTGTGTGTGTGTGCGCGCGTCTTAGCTTCATCCTCACCTCATCGAGTTCTCTCTGTGTGTTGAGGAACTCCGTCACTCCGCTGATTAATTTGGAGTTTAGAAATAAAGCCTCGCCGAACCTGCACAGGAGAGTCAGTCACAATAAAGCTCACACACACACACACTCACACACACACACACACACACACACACACACACACACACACACACACCTGGAGTTCAGCTCGTCCCACTTCTCCCTGAAATATCTCCAGGCTAGATGGCGTGCGTGTGGGTTGCGGCCGACGTGGATGATGACGTCGATCACGTCTTGATCCGGCACCAGGTCTGAGTTTAGAGACGCGTTCAGCAGTCTGGAAAAAACAAGCAGGTGATTTTACAGTCGCTAGAATACGGGATTTTGTTCACACGTTAGCTCTGACGGAACGTGGCTGACAATTCAGGAGCAAATAAACACCTACACACACACACACACACACACACACACACACACACACACACACAGGCTCTCAGACAGTAAAAGTCGACACTAACACTGTTCAAATGTGTCTTTTTTTACTGCCTTTAGCTCTTCTCCTTCATGTGACACGTTCTAGCTGGAGCCGCTAACACCGTGTGATAACACACTGTGACACAGACACACTAGTCTTTTTAATTAACACGTACACGTAGTTAATAGATTTCTTCCTGTTTTCCTTCCAGCTGTGTGACACTCAGAACAACACACCATCACAGTGCAGCTGCTTCTGCATCTTTCCTCCATTTATTAGCTTTCAGCCTTATGCTATTCGCTAACGCTGTTTTCACTTCTCAGTCAACTCTGCTGTGTTGAGACGTGTGATCGAGTGAGATTATTATTTTTACACACGTATGAAATATTTCTCATCCATTTCCACATGCAGATTTATTTTCAGTGAAAGAGCACGCGCTAACAGTCTGAAGACTATAAAAGACGGTTTGTTAATATTCCGTGGAGCTTCTCGCTAATCCTGAGCTGAGTTTTTTTTTTATTAAAAATCTATTTCTGCGTGAAATCAGATCCTCGTATCTGTTCCTCTGGAGCGAAGCAGGACCTCAGGGAAAGCTGGAATGTCATGATGAGATGTGAGAAGAGAAATAAGAACCTGTGGAGCAGGAAGGTGTTGTCGCTGCAGGTCAGGGCCTCCAGCAGGACCTTCTTCTCCGAGACGGCGGTGGAGGAGTGAAACTTCATCCACATGAACTCCCACACGTCCTCGTCCATCAGAGACACGCCCGTGCAGTACACCACGTCACGTATGCTGGGGGGAATCCTGCGGGGGGGGCGGGGCTTAGGTTACCACATCAATATGACACGATGATTTCTCGATGATTTCGTTCTAATACGTTATCGTTTCTATAGTAACAGCTCATTTACAGAGACTCGTAACAGCAACATACAGTGTTTTATACCTTCATTCTGCTAATGCTAATGCTATCTGCTGGTTAATACACTGTTGTATTTTAGCTGTTAGCATGCAAGTAAAAAAAATTACTTTTCACAAAAGTGCTCAGACACTTCAAGCGCTTTTTGTTCTCCCAACCAATCAGATCGCAAGCTGGGGGACAAGCGAGTAAAACAAAATGGAGGATGGTGTCAGTTAGTGAGTGAATAGATAAATCTTTATTTAATCTCCGTTCCTGATAATAATAAACCTAATCCAGAGAACAAGCTAGGCTAGTTAGTTAGCTGATACTAGCTAGGACCGGTAATAGTGTTGCTATGGTTACAGTGTGCCAAGCGCAATCTCATTCAGTAGTCGTGTCTCTTCCTCCTGAGCCTCGTCTCCTCCACTCGCCCCAATTTCAGGGGAAAATTGAAATATTTTTCATCACATGGCTACAACAGCGAGTCGTGATGTTCAGCTGTTCAGCTGCTGCCTTTTAGCACATTCCAGCTCTTTACTTTACACAGAAGAGAGAAGCTTATTGTGGAGTTTCCGTCAGACACACGGTTATGGACAGAAAGAATCTGGGAGACTGCGGCTGTAATCAGTCTGTAAACAAACATGAAGAACAACATGGTCATGTCTGCAGCCCCGACGGGAGAAAAAAGAAACGCATCGTTTGTGCTCCTGCAGGAAATCCACACATTACTGCAGAAGAACCTCGATGAGTTTCAGCCTCAACGTAAAAAAATCCTCCACTGAGAGCTAAGATGAAAATCACTGAGGGAGGAAGTGAAGGAGAGGATGAGGGAGGAACCAAAGGAGAGAATGAGGGAGGAAGAGAAGGAGAGGATGAGGGAGGAAGTGAAGGAGAGGATGAGGGAGGAACCAAAGGAGAGAATGAGGGAGAAAGCGAAGGAGGAATTTAAAGTGAATGTTTTACACAAACATTCACACTCAGGGTGCTTACAAGGCTGCACCCCGCCCCCACCTCTGCTGCTCGGACCACATCTCTGTTATGATAATCCCAGCATAAAGACCACTTCTGAAATGTGCCACACTGGTTCTGAAACAGTCTGAGGGAGCCATCTCAGCACTTCCGGACTGCTTTGAACACACAGACTGGAATATGTTCAGAGAGGCTGCTACATACCGCAACACCACAGACTAGGAGGAGTACACAGCATCAGTGATCAGTATACACTACTAGGAGGAGTACACAGCATCAGTGATCAGTATACACTACTAGGAGGAGTACACAGCATCAGTGACTGACTACATTAGCAAGTCCTTCAAGACCATCACCACACGTGCAAGCTAGAAACCGTGGATGACTGGTGAAGTGCGCTCGCTGCTGAAAACCTCAGACACTGCCTTCAGGTCTGATGAGAAGGCAGCCCTCTGCACAGCAAGGACCAATCTGTCCCACGCCATCAGTGAGATGAAGTGCAACTACGCAGACAGAATCCGCAGTCACTTCTTAAATACCAAGGATACAAAGTGCATGTGGCAAGGCATTCAGGCCATCACAGACTACAAAGCTATACCATTTGTCTGTGATGGTGACACCTCGCTCCCTGACGCACTGAACGATTTCTACGGACAGCAAGGAAGACCACCGCAACTCCCACTGACCAAGTAATCTGTCTGTCTGCAGTAGACACCAGGAAGACTCTGTCCTGAGTTAACCCATGGAAAGCTGCAGGTCCTGACAACATACCTTGCCGAGTGCTCAGGGAATGTGCTGATCAGCTTGCAGATGTCCTCACAGACATCTTGAGCATTTCCCTGATACAAGCATTTGCCCCAGTGTGCTTCAAGACGACCACCTGAATGACTACCTGCTGGTTGCACTCACACCTATCATTATGAAGTGCTTTGAGCGGCTAGTCATGAAACACATAAAAGCAGGGTTCCCACCACACTAGACTGCCACCATCCCAACTGCTCAACAGAGGATGCCATATCTGCTACTATCCACCCTTCTCTGACCCATCCAGATAAAAAGGACAACTATGTAAAGATGCTGTTCATAGACTTAAATTCTGCATTCAACACAATCATTCCTCAGAAACTGATAACAAAGCTGAGCCTGCTAGGTCTAACCACCTCCCTCTGCAACTGGATTCTGGACTTTTTGACTGGGAGACCCCAGTCCTTCAGGATCAGAAACCCCACCTCCAGCACCACCACAATGAACAGCGGTGCTCCCCAGGGCTGTGTGCTCAGTCCACTGCTGTTTACTCTGCTGACTCATGAATGCTCTGCAAAGTACAGTTCAAATCACATCATTCGAATTTGCTGATGACACTACAGTCGTGGGCCTGCTCAGCAACAATGATGAGTCAGCGTACAGAGTGGAGGTGAACCAGCTCACAGAATGGTGTAGAGACAACAATCTATAACTTAATGTTGACAACACTAAAGAGATGATTGTTGACTTCAGAAGAACTCAAGTAGACCACTGCACATCAACAGAACAACTGTGGAGAGAGTCAAAAGCTCCAAGCACATGACAGAGGACCTCTTCTGGACTCTTAACACCACCTGCCTAGCCAAGAAGGCCCAGCACTGCCTCCACTTCCTACAGAGGCTGAAGAGAGCCAAACTCCCCTCTCCCATCCTCACTACCTTCTACAGAGGGATGATAGAGAGCGTCCTGACCAGCTGTCTCACCATGTGGTGCTGGAACTGCTCAGCCTCCGACCGCAAGGCCCTCTAGTGAATTGCGTGAACAGCTGAACAAGATAATCGGAGTCTCTCTACCCACCATTGACACCTTGTACAACAACCGCTGTATCCGCAAAGTCACCAGTAATGAGGATGACCCCTCTCACCGGCTCTTCACCCTCCTGTCATCTGGCAGAAGGTACAGGACCATCCGTGCCAGCACCAGCAGACTCTCAACAGTTTCTTCCCTGAGGCAGTCAGATTACTCACCACCCTGCTGTCTCCCAGTGCTCACCTGGGCTAGTCAACCACCTAACCCAGTATGACTCAAAAACATTGCACACCTGCTCTTTACGAAGCTGCATCAGACACTTTTATTATGAAATTCGTTTTTGCTGCCAATACTTCTGCTATATTTATTGCTACTACACTACAAAATAGTTTACAGTTTACAGCCCATATTCTGTGTATTTATTGTCCTGTGCATCTATTGCTCTGTTCTGTGTATTTATCGTCCTGCACTTGTCTCACGCTGTTGTGTGTTACACTGTATGTAGTCTTGCCTATTGTTCTGTGTTGCACCATGGTCCCGGAGAAACATTTCATTCCAGTGTATACAAACTCTATAGAAGAACAACAATAAAAACCCACTTGATTTGACTTGAAGAAGTGAAGGAGGGAATAAGGAAGAGAATGAGGGAGGAAGTGAAGGAGAAGATGAGGGGGGAAGTTAAGGAAGATGTGAAGGAGAGAATAAGGAAGAGAATTAGGGAGAGGAAGGAGAAAACTCCAGAGAGAATGACAGAGGAAGTGAAGGAGGAAGTGAAAGAGGGATTTGGAAGATTCAGTGATGGACTTTAGGGGAATTTATGGATTTTAGCCGCAGCTCTTTATTAAATACTGAACCGGTGCTTTTTATTGTATTCTCTGCTGCAGAAGGACGCAGGAGGACACGCCGTGGTGGAGGACAAACATGGATGACTGAAACAGCAGCTCATGACTTTACACAGAGACGCTCTAATGAAAAAACTCAGCAGTGACGGGGTTTAGGGATAAATTGTAGATTTTATCAGGAATTCAACACGGAGCTCATTTCTAACAGAGTCTCTGTGTCTCTAACACAATCCCTTAAGATCTGCTTTCCTCATTACAGTGTGTGTGTGCGTGTGTGTGTGTGTGTGTGTAAAACACTGTGTGTTTATGAGGACGTTCAGGGAAAAAGCTATTAGATGAACAAACAGGTGTTGCCATGGAGACGTGGCAGACAGCAGGGACAGAGTGAGAGTGTGTGTTTAGTGTGTGTGATTCCTGAGTGAGGTTCATTGATCAGATCTCAAACTTTAAACACACACACCATCGACATGAAGCCTCAGTCCCAGTGCAGCTGCTTCAATGCTAAAACACACACTCTCTCTCCTCTCTCTCTCTCTCTCTCTCTCTCTCTCTCTCTCTCTCTCTACACACACACACACACACACACACACAAAATAATATGCCACATCACAGGTTTTGTGGTAATCAGTGAAATGATATTTAACTGATGGTGAGGTTTAAGAGCTGTTGTGTGTGTGTGTGTGTGTGTGTGTGTGTGTGTGTGTGTGTGTGTGTGTGTGTGTCTGCACCTGTTCTTGTTGCTGGAGATCCACTCGGAGACGAGTGACATGGCCTGCCGGTGACAGTGTTTATTCCCAAAACTACAGGCCAACATGATCACCTCCCTCTGGAGCTCACTGAAGGAGGAAATAAAGGAGGAAGTGAAGGAGGAAGAGAAGGAGGAAATAATGGAGGTGATATGTTGAAGGAGAGACAGAAGAGATGATGGAAAAGCGATCCAAAACTGTCTGATTTTTATCAGTGATGTCACACACACACACACACACACACACACACACACACACACACACACACACTCACTCGGTATGATAGGTGGCCTGCTTGAAGGAGTCGCCTGCTTTCACCCTTGGCCAGTCCAGCTTATGATACTTCAGTTCCACCTGCTTCAACACATAACTCTGATTACAGAGCACACACACACACACACACACACACACACACACACACACATTAATCAGCAGGAAGGACAAACGAAGCTGTTTGTTATCAAATGCACAAATTATATTTTGTGTGTGTGTGTGTGTGTGTGTGTGTGTGTGTGTGTGTGTGTGTGAGTGTGTGTGTCACAGCAGGTAATGTTATGGCTAATTTAGCGCCACTCATCTCCTTCATGCTCTTTCACTGAGACGAGGGAACAATTAAAATTATATTGCAATTAGATCCTGATATGAGCCAATTCAACTGGAATAAACACACACACACACACACACACACACACACACAGAGGGATGGAGCTTCACCTACACTAAAGAGGCTGATCTCAGATCAGTCTAAAGGTTCAGAAGGGACTATTGGAGCTTAACTTACACTAAAGAGGCTGATCTCAGATCAGTATAAAGGTTCGGAGGGACTGATGGAGCTTCACCTACACTAAAGAGGCTGATCTCAGATCAGTATAAAGGTTCAGAGGGACTGATGGCGCTTCACCTACACTAAAGAGGCTGTAGTCCTCAGTACGGTCCAGCAGTTTGTCCAGCTGGTACAGTGCTCTGCTCGCAGCATGCCAGGGCAGGAAGTCATCCTCCTTGGACAGATAACAGATGATCTGCAGTGGGAGGTTCTGAGGGAGATAACCGGCTCTGCACAGAGACAGAGAGAAGGTTTAAAGAAGATTAACAGTAATGGAACGACCCTTCATATAGCTGCAATGTAAATACACAGCTATAAAAAACATGAACACGACTGCACTGACTGTGACACGTCTCTCTCCCTTCAATGTTTAAAGAACAAAATGGCCACTGTTTTGTCCTGACAGGATCATTTCATGCTCGGCTTCTTTGCTGACAGACATATGACTGTTCACAAAAAGAGCTTGTGTTTTGTCAGTATTTACATCATAACACTCTTTAATGGAGGTTTATGGTCGTGTATGAAGCTTTAAAGGAAAATCACAGTGACAGAAAGCAGCTTCTCATGTAAGACTGCCATCCTGTTCACTCTGCATAAATCTATAAAACATCAGAGGATCAGAGAATGAAAGGTGCAGCACTAAAGGTAAAGCTCAAGCCCCATCCAGTGTCCATCCATTTGGACACTTGGATCAGTCACTATGTCTCTTCCATCCATCTGAGCTCCAGCTCTCCACAGCCTCGGGCTTTTCAGAGACTGAACCCCCACTGAGGAGGAGGCAGGAGGTCATGTAGCACACCGCAGGCGGAAAAAGCTTCATACCTTCTCACTGGAGCAGGATTTCGTTCAGCTGATTAGCAACAAGGCTACATTACCATGATGTACAGTCGGGTCCAAAAGTCTGAGTCCACCAGCAGCTTCACATCATCTGCAGTTTAGCTAGATAACTGTCTCCTTATCACACCTCCACACAGTTAGCTAACACACCTCCACCTGCTCACTCCAGTTAGCTGGCTAGTAACAGCTCCACTAGGTTAGAAGTCATATTAGCATCGTTCCTTTATTGATAGAGACAGGAAGATTCTTTCACCTGTGCTGATACCATTTCATAACCCACTACGTCCGAGTCACAGGTTATCTATGAGGAGAATAAAGTTCACAAAGCTCAGAGATAATCACTTCCTACAGCACACAGATGTAAACTTTCATTTATTTTCTACATTCTGGCTCAGTTATAATTCTGGGCAAATAAACCATCACCATCTAATTAACTGGATATTGATTAAAATCACAAAATCCAACAAAAACCCATAAACACTCATACACACTCCCACTGTTCTAATAAAAAAAATCAACACAACACGCCAAGTAGGCAGTTTAATGGCTCATTAAAGTTTCTGTTTTGGTGCTGTGTGAGGAAGTCAGTCCACTCCGAAACCTTCACATGGTCCGTAAACATGATGGCGCCTTTACATTACGAATAAACTACACGTCTCCGTTAATCACAGTCATTATATTCTCAGAGATTCGGTTTTGTTCTTTAACGAGTGAATGTTTTATTAATTACTGAACATAATGAGGAAGAATAAACCTTTTTTTCTCTCAGAGTTAATCATCTATGAAAAACCCGCATCACCACAAAACAAAAGTGGAATCATGCGGAATGGTTTTTGTGTTTTTCTGAATAAAAGTACAATAAAGTGTGTGTTTTTATAACTTAATGATAAATGAGATTAGAGGTGCAGTAGTTCTTGGAAAGAGAGAGAGAGAGAGAGAGAGAGAGAGAGAGAGAGAGAGAGAGAGTGTCTGAGCTTCAAAGACGTCAAATAAATCCTGCTGTTGTTGCACATTAATTACCCAGAATCCCTCAATTCACTATAAACCTGAAAGGCAGATGATAAAACAATAACTTTAAAGCCGTATTGTATTAAAGCCGAAGTGAATGTTCTCCTGTATAAAGTGTTTAATGTTCGGTTTTCTCATGTTCACTGCTTAGTAAAGTTCTGTCTCCTTCACTCAAACTCGTCTGTTCAGTCTTCACTTATTTCTGTATAATAAAAGTGAAGGACGCGCAGGGACACAAGAGTGATTTGGACAGCAGGGACAGGATCAGGGTGGACGTGACAAAGTCATTCGGCTCCTGATTACTGGAGACTCGATGTTCTGAACATTGCAGTGACTTCAGCTCTAACAAACACGACTGAACTCGTCAGCTCATTTACGAGGCATTGAGCTGAGTCACGTGTGTTAGAGACGGGAAAATGAAAATGTTTCAGGTCTCAGAGGAGTAAAAAAATCACTGAAATGCAGAAACATATTAAACTTTAACAGTATTTTGTGCAGCTGTCAGCACAAGGAGGCACAATCTCCGACCCTGAGCTGGATTTCCAATGTTTCTATCTGTTTGTCCAATCATTTCTGAATTATTTACCTTTTGTACCTGGTGAGACCAACGTGAGAAAGTGTGTGTGTATGCGTGTGTGTGTGTGACGCATCAAAATCATTTGAACTGAGCTCCCGACGTCCTGAATAAAGAGTCATTAACTCCTGAATTGCCTTGTAATTATTTCCTCATTAAAGATTTGCACAGTTTGAAGACGTTCATTAAGTCGCGTCGTCAGAGTGAGCGTAAATGACAACAGAATCCTCGCTGGTCACTAAAGCGAATCTAATAAACTCCTCAAACCTGTTTCTGTAAAACACACACACACACACACACCCGTGAAGATAAACTCATCACGGAAAGGTTAAAATCTGATCTAAAACACACAACGAAGCCGAACTGACAGCAAGTGTTCTCCTCCTCACTGAAGCATAAAATTAATTAAATGAAATTGTGTTAAACGTCGTAACTGAAGTGGGGGGAAATTTCCCCGAGCTGCAGAAGTATTTAATCAGGTGCTCGCGCTCGAGGAGCCGCTATTGTGATTCATACCTGCAGCTTTTCATTATCACATCGAATTTACACAAAAGTACATGAGTGTGTGATGAACAACAACAACAAGGAGCTTGTCTGAATATTCACACACACACACACACACACACACACACACTCACACACACCGCATGTCAAATCCATAAACAGCAATAAAGACGAGGAGAGGTGCAGCTGTGAGCTTTAATAACACACACTGGTAATATTCCCTTTAAACACCAGCAAAGAGACGGATTAATCTTCTTCTGCAACGGAATAAAACAGCAAAACAAGCCGAGAGATCCGAACAACAACCTCCTCCAACCTCACGCTTAAAGATTTATTCCCAGCTTTTATTCTTCTGCCTTATAAGAGTATGAATAAATAAAATGAGTAGGGAATGAAATGGAGGCTTTGTTCTGAGGGAGAGGAGTTCCTCAGGGTTCACTGCTCGGTTCTGTGTGATTGGAATCTATCCAGGGTTCTCTGTTCTTCTCTATTCAGTCGATTGAATGATTAAAGTTGGGGAGGAGCCGTGGCCTGGTCTCTGTTTTACACAACACCACCACTGTGTGTGTGTGTGTGTGTGTGTGTGTGTGTGCGCATGTTAAACTGCTATCTGTCCCAGCGTGAAACACACAGCGGTGTACGAGGCTTTCCATTTCTGAATGATTTACGCTGGAGCTGAGCTGCAGAACGGTGAAGAAAAACACATCTGGCAGCTTCTGCCGTTTGTCTGTTGGCAGGAAGCGGAAAAAGTCGTCAGTAAACATGATGGTGCCTTCAGCTTACGAATAAACTACACAACTTAGTTAACAGCAGAAATGTTTTCGCAGATTCAGTTTTCTTCTTCTTCACCTCCACATGAGACTCAGGATCACTTCTGTCCCTCTGATACAGTTCCTCAGCCTCAGCCTCAGCCTCGTGGCCTCTTTAAAACACACTCACACACCTTAGTGCCAGTGTTTCCCTTCCTTCATATGAACTGCTTCCTCGTGTCCTGCACTCGTTAGGTAGAAAGGATGAAGGTGGAGGTGTGAGAGAGAGGACAGTTGCTGCTCCTGAAGGGATTAACGACGCTCTGGAGAATTAAAGTCTATGAGCAGTGAGGTTTAGAGAAGGTGTGGTTCGGGACGGGAGGGTCACAGCGGCGTGTTTCAATCGCTAATCATACTTTTTCTGCTCATTGAATAAACTGGCGCTGGCAGAATAAATAGACTGAGGGACTGAAATGTACATTTACACAGCACCCCTCTAGAGAGGGAAATGGTTCAGTCCGTCCAGCGCGTAAACACTGTTCAAGCAGGATTCGCTTTGATCAGAGGAGGTTTGTTTTATGGATGTCATTTGAACAGGATGATTATTATTACTGAGGAAGCTCTGTGTGTTTGGAGAATTACAGACGATAATTTCCTCCAGAATGACGGCTTTTTCAGACAGGATTAAAGTCACAGTAAATCCCAGATAAAACTAATCCAGCGTCAATAAGGCTACTACATGGCTAATTTGGCTAAAGGAGGAACTCTAATGCCGTTTTGATTTTCCCACACAGAAATCATTCAAAAAATAAATAGAGAGAGAGAGAGAGAGAGAGAGAGAGAGAGAGACCAAAGTGAAAAAATCAGATCACTTTAGATTGCTAACGATTTAAGAATTATTTCAGGAAAATATATTAGCATTAGCAAAACTTCATACAGTTTTCTATTATTCCATCACTCCATTTCTCCTATCACTCATTCCTCTCCGTCACTCTCCATCCATCCATCACTCTTCCCTCTCTATCACACCATCCCTTCATCACACATCCATCTCCATCATGCCATCACTGCATCACTCATCCCTCTCCTCACTCCTCTCCAGCACTTGGCCCTCTCCATCACTCCATTATACATCCCTCTCCCTCCCTCCATCACTCGTTCCTTAATATCTCTCTTTGTAACAGACGTTCAGCTGGTGGGCGGAGCTAAAGACTGAACTATGCAGGATGCTCTCACTGAAACAGAGAGAGGGATAGAGAGAGCAGAACAGAGTAACACGTCCCTGCACTCCTTCATTCCTCTGTTTCTCTCCGTTTCTCTTTTTCTCTTTCAGCACAGCGTGGAGCTACAGCTTGGCCCCGGGCCTCGTTTCTACACGAGCAGTCAGCGTGTGTTTTTCTTCACTCCTCCCCTCAGGCTGGAGGCTCGGGGGAAGGAGCAGAGCAGCGTCCATCCGTCCTGAAGCTGCTTTCACTCGCTGAGACTGCAGAGTGTGAGAAGGTCCTCACTAAACCCACCTGGCCAGGCTGAAGACGTCGTCCATCAGACCAGCACGATTCCCCACAGAGATGATCTGCAGTGACACACACACACACACACACACACACACACACAGGCTCCTCAATAAGAGAGGCTCATACAGGACACAGGACACACAGGACAGGACGAATGAATGGAGGAAGAATGAAACGGAGAGAGAGAGAAGCAGATAAAGATGAGACAGGAGGTTTATGAGAAGCGAGTGAGCAGTGAGAGGGTGAACGAGAGCAGCAGCTGGATTTCCACACACATGAGGAAGAGAAGGAGAGGGAAACGAGGAGCTGCGTACTGTGGGGTTGATCATCAGCTGCTGGATCAGGAGTCTCCAGTTGTGGAGGTCGTAGTTCACCCTGAAGTAGCCAGTCTGATTGATGTTGCCTAGCAACCACGTCTCCTCGC
>CM040992.1:2955463-2985131 GCA_022985145.1 Pangasius djambal
TGGACATGAGTTGCATGATGCTTGTTATCTCTACTCTCCTTCACCTGTTTTCTGTTTTTTTTAATGCATGAAGGACACAAGTGACGTTTCTTCCCCGTGCAGAAAGCAGCAGGAGGAGAGCAGGGCGTGGTCTTGTGGTTATTGGTGTATAAAGTCGTTGTGTTTTGTCACGCATCGTGTCATTAGTTCTTTCTCTCTCAGTGACACGGGTTAAATTTTGAGAGGAAAATGTGTTTTACGAACGCTCCTGTACCAGGGCTGGTTGTCATGGAGACGGATCAGCAAAGATTCAGATATTTGTTGCCTTCGGTGGATGGAGGATGTGCACAAAATTGCTGGCTAAAAATAAAAATGTGCTCAGAGCAACATCACGCAGATTAAATTCTTCTTAACTCCGGGAAGTTGATTGTTTTCCTAGAACAGCACATGTCCAAGTGTGTTATTCCTCTTATAACCACAGCAGTCCTCCATATTTTATTTATTAAAGTTCGACACGTTATACTTTTTATCCATTCATAGTTACATTTAACATTCCATGAAACAAGTTTGTTCCGGTTCCCTCTTACGTTATAGTAGCTATAAACATCCAGTCCCTCTTTTTTCTCTACACACCTCGGCATGTCACAGAGAAACCACAGAGTGTCAACTCCTCTGTCCTGAAGATGAAAAGGAAAAGTTACAGCTTAACCTCTGGCTGTTACCAGAGCGCTGGCACTGGAGACTCCTTCCATAAACGTTAAATATTTTACAGAAAATGCCACCATATCAACACTTACACATGCTGTTACTATAGAAAGGATAACGTATTCGAACAAGCGCATTAATATAACCTGTCGGAGCTGCTGTTATAGAAAACTAATCAACACCTTCTGACCAATCAGAACCCAGACTTCGGAGTGGAGTACTCATTCTTTTTGCTCAGTGGTTCCAGTGAGACCTCGGCGTTCCGGCTGCTCTCTTATACACAAAAATAATTTCTTTTTTCTTTTTTTTTACTATTTTGTAAACACCTTACCTGTCTTGTCTTTGCTTCTAGTATGAACACATCCTTCCCTGCCGCTGTAAAACAGGAAGTGATGTGACAGGTTGAATCGGTCACGTGACTCGAGCCTTTCCTTTGTACTGTGTTGACGAAATGAGAGAAAGTAGCTTCTGTGTTCTTGAACTGAGGAAATAAACTCGTTTCTGTTGTACCACAGATGCTTCCTGTGGATTCTCTCGAGCTGTAACATGAAGTGGTCGGTATAAAACTTACCTTCACCTGAAATATTTTTAAAAAAAAAGCACCATATACAGTCAGATCCAGAATTATTGGCACCCTTGGGGAAGATGAGTACAAATGGTTCACTAAAATGGTTCAATTAAAGGTTAGATTTTCTCATATTTTCAGATTCGCAGTGTGAGGTTAAGCCAAGTAACCAGGTAACTCACACTGATGACATCAGACATCCAGGGGCAATATTAGGGACTGTAGGGACCCGAGGCAGTAAAATGCAAAGGGTCCTCCTGGTCATTTTTCCCTCTTTATTGCCATTATATTAACCAGGTGTCTTTATAAAGAATCAACATGATGAGGCGACTATAGTATAACTGTCTGAAGGTGTTAGCCTTATATTCCGAGCGCTAGACCAAGTTTTCCTTCGGTAAAGTGCTGGTTTTTATACAGTGTACATACTTGTATACACAAAAGTTCAAGCTATCAAGACGACTTGAGAGAAATGGTAAATTCTTACAAGAAAATTAGCAAAATAATGAACATTACATGCTCCAAACCAGGCACCAACTCCGTGCTAGCTGAACCATGTTGTGCTGGCGTTACATTACGTTATGGTTTAGCCTACAGTTGCCACTTACCACACTCCTTCTTGTTTTCTCTTTCTTTTCTGGCTTCTAGATAGAAGAGTTCTCTTCATTTTGAAAAGTGCATCAATTTAAAAGAAACTTGCACAAGCGAGATGGCACCCCCTTTAGGTGGGTTCCTGGTATAGTTTCGTAAATTACTCATCAGAGGTTTCAGGTTTGAGTTCTGCACTTGAGATATGACATTTTCCTGGACTGCTGCTGCGTTCACGGTGAAGTTGCAACCTGTAATTCCCTGCCTACAACTGGGAAAAACCACCGAAAACGCCCATCAACGTGAAATTGTAATTCCCCGCCTACGGTGGTAAAAACCACCGAAAACGTGACATTTCGACTCATTGAACTTGGGGTAGTCTTATCAACTAGCAGTTCCTTCCCTGTTTACAGAGTGACGTTAAATCAACATGAACACTCGCACTGCGAACAGCGTAAAGTCCTCCTTCTCTACTTTTAAATGAGTTTATAGCAGTACTGGCTTTCAATCAGTTCATATACAGACACAGCACTGGGTTAAATCTATAACACTGACCAAACTAATCACTGCTTTGAGAACATAATCATCAACATTAACGTTATCAGTGACATTAGCTGGTTAGCTTGTTGCTAAGCTACTCGCTGTCGTCCACTGTTGTTGCTGTGCTGCAATGTCAGTCCACAATGTTGCAGGAATGTTTGAAATTCAATACACTAGAACAGAACCAATAACCACTCAGGCCTGTAACTGTAAAAGTGCAGTTGAAGTAGTTTTTATGAGCTTTTATGAAACAAAACACATACTTTCGTAGAGGTTTCCAAGTTTTTTTTTTTCCATTTTGCACCTCAAACGTCCCGAGGTGGGAAACAACATCATTATAAGTTGCAAATTATCACATTGTCCCCACAAACGCAGCATATGTGTCCGCCTTCAGGGGGCCGCCTCAAAGCTTCAGAGCCCCAAGCGATTGCCTGTATTTCCTGTCGTTTAGCCCCGCCTCTGCAGATATATGCTGTTTCAGGAATCGAGGCTGATGATCAGAAATGTGTCCTGCTTAAAGAAACCATGGAAGCTTCTTAATTCTTAAAATCACACCTCCTTCTCTTCCTTCCTTCGCTTCCTTGCTCCTCCTTCTAAGGAAGCAAGGAAAAGAAACAACGCAAGCAGGAATCTAAAGCAAAAGAACTTCCTAAAAGATGGCGGACTTTGGTCCGCTTCGGGGTTACGGGAACGAGGATGCAGGGCCGAGGATTTCAAGAATTCCCACTGTGACAGTCCCTCAGCTGCGACTGACATCATGAAAGATTCATGTGTTCATCAGACAGGAATAAGCCGTTATCTCTGACCCTCTGAAAGAGAAAGAGAGAGCATGACAGGGTGAATATACAATCATAACTCGGGAAACATCAGCCAACTTTGCAACCGCACTGACATTTCAGAACAAAAGCGGCGTCGTGGGCCATTAATCCTCCCCGAGCTGCAGATGCAAATTCTCGCGTTTACCATTTACAATCAGAGCACATTGATATTTAAATCAATGAAGCGCTGAAATGGATTCTGTCTTATCACAAAGCTTGGTTCCCCCCCCCATGTGTGTGTGTGTGTGTGTGTGTGTGTGTGTGTGTGTGTATGAGAGAGCGAGAGACAGAGAGGAAGAGAAAATGAGAGAAGAAACAAGCATCAGGAAGAAATAACTGGCACTTTTCAGCACGCTGTTCGACAGACGTATCAAAGTAATGCGAGCTCTGCGTGTGTGTGTGCGCACGCGTGTGTGTGTGTGTGTGTGTGTGTGTGTGTGAAAGGTCAAACACTCAGCAATAGCAGCAGCCATAACTCAACAGCTGTATAGAGTTAATTCATCGATACTGGAGCACACACACACACACACACACACACACACATACACACACACCTACATGGTCAGGTGTATTGCACCATCTCATCGATTCCTCCTCCTGAACAGAAACGATTTATAAAAAGAATGAAGCGCTGTTATTATAAACACGCCCTTATTAAAATGTGCCTTTGTGATTTAGAGCCCCTAGACACCGGAGTTTCGGGTGAAGAGCAATTATCTAAAGGTTACGGGAAAATAAATGAAGTCTACTCTTCACTGAGAAAGCCAGTATTTTATATAGAATGATGTAAATGTAGAGTTGGAGCGTTTTGGATGTTTATCTACGACCACGTCATTGTTCCTATTAACGCAAGTGGGTTAAAAAGCGTGTGTAAGCGCTGATAACGGATAGCGGTGAAATCCTCTGTAGCTCAGTACTTATGGAAGGAGTCTCCAGTGTCGGTGCTTTGAAACAGTCAGAGGAGTTGACACTTTCCGGTTTCTCAGTAACAAGGAGCATTTAAAGTCGCTACAGCGCAAGTGTTCTCTTACGGCTCTTTTCATAGACATTACTGAGATAAATAAATAAATAAATAAATAAATAGCCAAATTGCTGTAGGAGGAATAAAACACCTCAGGACATGCAGTTAGAGGAACAGTAACTCTGCTTTATTACACCAGATAGTCATTTATTTATTTGTTTGTTTATTTGTTTTTTAAGCACAACAGCGCACACAGTGAAGCGAAATCTTCCTCCGCTTATACCACAGTGATGTGACAACGATTTCAGTTTTTAATTGATTAATAAGCGACATATTGAATGATATTTACATTTAATGTCACGGAACATCCACGAGACCTTGTTATTAGTAATTCTCTCTGTATTCTCTCTCGCGCGGCTTTACCGAGAAACCAGAAAGCGCAAACTCCTCTGTCCTGAAAAGTAAAAAAAGCACCGAGACTGTTACAAAGCACTGACACTGGAGACTCCTTCCAAAAAGGTTACATAGACATCTGCTAACAAAAAAAAAAAAAAAACTCCACCACATCGATAATTTTTCTTTTGATCAAACATTTGTATTCTTAAAAATCGGTTTATTATTATTAGGCTGATTATGTTGAGCATCCACCATGCGTGAGCTGTTACTATGGAAACAATAACGTAGCGCGAGTGTAATTTATATAAAGCGTCTAATCGTTCATGTCCGAGCTGTGCTGCTGGACCGAGAAGATCAGAATCAAGAATTCAGCCCCGCTGTGGTATAAGAACCCAGTCGAAAGAGATCGAAAGGGAGAGAATCGTTACCACAGTGGTTACAGATCTAAAATATGCTCCGAATGATGTAACTATGTAATGAGGGTTAGGGGTTCTAATCCTGCCTCCTCCCTCTGTGTGTGTGACGGGTTTGCATGTTCTCCCCATGCTTGCAGGTTTCCTCTAGGTACTCCGGTTTCCTCCCCCAGTCCAAAGAGCAGCATTGTAGGCTGATAGGTATCGCTAAATTGTCCGTTGTGTGTGTGTGTGTGTGTGTGTGTGATTGTGCCCTGCAGTGGCTTGGCACCCCGTCCAGGGCGTCCCCCTGCCTTGTGCCCCGAGTCCCCCGGGATAGGCTCCAGGTTTCTCCGTGACCCTGTGTAGGATAAGTGGTAAGAAGGACGGATGGATGGATAAACCAAACCTTACATTAGACATGTACACAGACCCTGGACTGTTTCTCTCCCACCGTATAAGTGTCGTCTTGTGTGTAGTTATATTTGTAACTTTGCTCATGGAGACAAAATGTGGGCCTCCAGATTTCCAGATCTGTCTTTCCAAGATCCAGTTCATTGGAAGTAGAACTGCCTCGGCTTCGCTGTGAGAGTACAGTAAAAGAGTCGACATACAGCATATGAGAAGGAAATGTTTCGAAAAGATGAAGTGAGAATGCTAGGAATAAATACTGTTCAGCTTGCCTGTATACACCATACTGTATGTGACTACTTCTTATTTTATAGTATTATATAGTACTGGTTTATATAAAGGTGTAAACATTCGGCTCTGTGTCTCACCTATTATGTGTTTTTCTCTGAATTTCTAACCTGGAGCTCCTTTTGGTTTTTTTCTCCTTTCTTTTTTACAAAAGTTGCATCATAACACTGAAGAAATGTGGTGTGTATTTTTGGCAGCATGTCAGCCAATGTGTGTAAGTCTGACACTAAAGTTAGCGCACACGTCAGCTAGCAACCAACGCCAGAGAACAGCAGTGTAGCGATTCGGCTGTTCGTTTCACTCATTCAGTAAATCAGCCCTCAGCGCTCTCAGTAATGTCCGTTTAATCAAGGCTTCGTCAGGGCTTAATTCTGGATTCTGATTGGTCAGAAAGTGCTTGATTAATTTCCTATAAATGAGTGCTGCTGCCAATCACAGATTTTCATTAGCGCGCTTGTTCTCAACGCTCCACGTAAAGGGATTTAAAAATGGGCGTAATTGTTGATTTGGTGACGTTTGCTTAAAATAAGGAAACGTTTATTTAACATGTATGGAAGGAGTCTCCAGTGTCAGCGCTTTGTCAAGCTGTAAGTTGAGGTTTTTTCGACATCTTTGGGACAGGAGAGTTTACATGTTGTGGTTTCTTGGTAAAAAAAAAAAAAAAGATGTAGGTATCAGGGTTAAGGGTCAGAACAGTATCAGTTCCTCTCATAATTAGCATATTCTATTTTAATTCATATATTAGAGTCTTTTATCACAAAGCGTTATCCTTTAATGTATCTCTTAGTGACATCATCGTAGTGCTAATCATCAGAATATTAAACATACACTTCACATCTGTGAAACATCTGACTTTTTTAGTTTATAGTTTTATAAACTAATTTACAAAACTTTACTAGCAACTAATATTACAAACTAATTTATAAATCGTAACTAGCTAGCTAATATTACAAACTAATTTATAAATCTTAACTAGCTAGCTAATATTACAAACTAATTTATAAATCTTAACTAGCTAGCTAATATTACAAACTAATTTATGCAACTTAACTAGCTAGCTAAATTTACCAGCTCACTTACAAAACTTAACTAGCTAGCTAATTTTATAAGCTAATTTTAAAAACTTAACTAGCTAGCTAATTTTATAAGCTAATTTTAAAAACTTAACTAGCTAGCTAATTTAACATGTCTTTTATCACTAAGTATTATTTTATCCTTTAACGTAAAGCTCATGAGTCTGTGTGATTGGCTGGAACTCTTAATGACATCATCTCGTTGCTAATCATCAGAGCATTAAACATACACGTCACATCTGTGAAACATCCGAGTGGAAAAACAAGCGACGATCATGGAGAAATGTTTTGGATTTAGGATCGTGATCGACAGTTACGTTGAGGCTGTTTTTTTTTTAATGGTTAAAAAGCCGAACTTGAAACGTTAGAAGGACTCCGCCGTTATGTCTGCAGGGTGGAATCTACAGCAGATCATGATTCTGCTCCTGTCTCGCTGCAGAAACGACGGTGAAGGACGACTCTAAATCCGAGCTCTGATTCGCCTCCTCGGAGTCCAGTGTGTCTGCGAGTGTGATGAATCTGAGCTCGGTCTCAGGTCACCATCGTGATGATCACACTCCAGCGTTAAGGGACCTGAGAGGGGAGGTTATTGATCTGAGGTTGGAAGGTGACGCCTGGAGAAAATACATCATCCCTCTATCCCTCCATCCCTCCCTCTCTGTGTCCCGAGGAAACAGGAGAGAGACACGTGGAGGGAAATCCGATATGAAAGTGTGGACTGAGGTCAAGCAGGGGAAACGGATGTGAGGATAAAGAGCAGTTTGTTTCGGATTTGTAAAACAGAGCAGTGACACTTGTTTTCAGGTGGAGAGCTCGGTGACGCCGCCGGGTGACGACTCGAGCAGAGTTAATGAGGGAGAGACATCAGCCAGCTGCACGCGGAATGCTGTTTTAGCCTCCGACACCATCCCCAATTAAACCCCCCGGCCTGAGCGCTCTGATAAGGGAATTAGATATTGATTATGTTGCTGCACCAATATCCGGCCGTGTCTTTAAAAAGAGGAAGGTCGCTCTCTCTCAAGGAGAGGAGGAGAGGAGAGCGAGAAACGAGTGCCATTGTACGCTTTCAAATCTCTAATCACTTTCCGATTCTTTTCCCATTTCATTAAAGGTTATTAAAGTCTAACGTGATTGGATAAGGAGCAGCAGCCTGACGCTCAGACATGCTTAATAAAATAAGTGTCTGTAAAATGATTCACCATCCTCTGAGGTAAATGTACACGATGTTTACGTGAGGGGGATGACGGATGTCGCAGAGGTGACACAAACACACAGATTTTGTGGAGCTGTGATTTAATCAGAGATTGACATCTTGCATGCGGCTGTTAATAATACGACTGAGAATTCAACTGGAATAAAACATTCATATAAACACCTTGCTAGCTAATCTTACAAGCTAATTTACAAAATGTTACTTGCTAACTATTTAAAATGCTAATTTACAAACCTGACTAGCTAGCTAATTTAGCATGCTAATTTACAAAATGTAACCAGCGAGCTAAATGACAGACTTAACTAGCTAGCTAATTCCATACTGCTTATCCTACACAGGGTCGCCAATCCCAGGGGACTCAGGGCACACCTCGGATGGGCTGCTAGTCCATTGCAGGGCATAATCATACACACACTCACTCAGGACAACTTAGAGATATCAATCAGCCTACCAGAGTACCTGGAAGGAACCCCCAAAGCACATGGAGAACATACAATCTCCACACACACACATAGCAGAGGAAGGATTCAAACCCCCATCGCCAAAGGTGTGAGGCAAACATGCTAACCACTAAGCCACTGTGTCCCCCTAGCTAATGTAACATGCTAATTTACTAAATTAATTAGCTACTTAATTTAACCAGATCATTTTTAGAAAACCTAACTAGCTTGCTAATTTATCAATCTATTTTTCAAAACAACTACTTAGCTAGTTTAAATAGATAAAATACAAAACCAATTCATTTACAAAACAAAAAGTTAAAGTAAAGTTAACGGAACATAGACTTGATGATGAATTTTAAAGGCAGATAAAAGTGAAAAAAATAGAAATCTGGTGCTGTTTGAGGTTTGTAACGTGTAAATAAATGTAGAAATTAAAAGGTAAAAAAGAGTAAAAAAGTTTGTTTTTAACTCTTGGAAATCTACTTGAGTAAAAGTACAAGTATTCAGTTTCAGTAATACTTCAGTAAAGTACAGATCTTCTACACTGAATCAGCTTGTCACATGCCCTGTTGATTGTGTTCACCTGTTTTGTGTTTCCTCTTGATTAGCGTCGCTATTTAACTTCACACTTGGCTTGGTTTAGTTGCTAAGCGTCTGTCAAATGGCCTGTTGTGTGTTCAGTGCCGTGGTTCTCTAGCTCTTGTTTCACTCTACGTGTGACTCTTGTTTCGATGTTGTTTGTTTTGTTTGAATTTTGTTTCATTAAAAAAAACATCTCCACCGTCACCTGACAGAACTCTTTCCCAACGCTGTTTATTCCTCAATGATGGACTTTAATACGAATAACATCAGAAGATGAGTAGAGATATTACACGCTGGATAATGTGTGCATTTTCAACTCAACTCAATTTTATTTATATAGCACATTTAAAAACAACAGAGCTGACAAAAGTGCTTCAAAATTAGGAAATTGACATTAACAGTATTATAAACTCCAACAGAAACTGCGTGTGATCAGCAACTGAACAAATATCACCAGTATTTAAGGTTCCCCTAATTCAAATGCCAAAGTATAAAGATATGTTTTCAGCTGAGACTTAAAAATCACCACTGATGGGGCCAAACAGATATAAAGGGGGAGATTATTCCGTAATTTAGGAGAAAGTACAGAGAATGCCCAATCGCCCTTTGATTTTTGCTTAGACCGACGGGGAAGCCAACAACATTTGATTCACAGACCTCAGAGGCTTAGATGAAATATAAAGCCTTAGAGGATCTGTAATATAATATGGAGCCAAGTTTTGTAATGCTTTAAAAACAAATAATAAAATCTTAAAATCAATCCTAAACTGACCCGGCAGCCATTTTGATATTTTCATCAACCAGCGCATACTTGCTCTTAAATTTCACTGAATATGAAATGCTGAGCAATTGAGACAAAAATCATAAATCTTGTTAAGAGCACATGCAGCGTGGTTTAAAAAAAAAAAAAAAAAAACCATCCTGCCTGCTTCAAGGACTATCGCCCAGTAGCCCTGACCTCATTTGTGATGAAGTGATTTGAAATGCTGGTCAGAGACTTCATCAACTCTTCATTACCTGACTCCCTGAACCCATTACAGTTACCATCCCAATCGCTCTACCGAGGATGCCGTCACACACCTCCTACACACAGCCCCTCAGCCATCTGGACACCAGGAAGGGAAATTATGTTAAAAAGCTGTTTGTTGACTACAGTTCAGCATTTAACACTATAATTCCCACCAATCTCACCACCAAGTTGGAGGACCTGGGACTGAGCCCTGTCTCTGTGTCAGTGGATCTCCAACTTCCTTACAGACAGGCCACAAGCAGTACAGGTGGGCAGACATGTCTCACCCTCAGCAATGGAGCCCCTCAGGGTTGTGTCCTGAGCCCTCTGCTGTACTCATTGCACACTTATGACTGTGTGGCCACTTCTATCTCTACCACCTTTGTCAAGTTTGCAGACAACACTGTTGTGATTGGCCTCATCTCTGATAATGATGAGAAGGCCTACGTGGAGGAGATTAAAAGCCTGGAGAACTGGTGCCAAGAGAACAACCTCCTCCTGAACATCAACAAGACAAAGGAATTGATAGTGGACTTCAGCACAAAACAGGAGAGGAGCTACCACACCCCTATGATCAACAGAACCCCAGAGGATAGAGTGGACAAGTTCTCGGTACCTTGGTCTTCATATCATGCAGGATCTGTCATGGTCCTATCGCATCAACACCCTGGTAAAGAAGGCCCGGCAGCGTCTTTACCACCTTAGACGCTTAAGAGACTTTAAACTAAGGTGCTAAGGAGCTTTTACGCCCGCACGTTCAAGAGCATCCTGACGGGAAGCATCACAGCCTGGTTCGGGAACAGCACCAAGCAGGATAGATGGTCTCTCCAGAGGGTGGTGCAATCAGGGAGTGCACTGATCTCCCTGACCTGCAATCTATCTACGGCAAGTGGTGCTGGACCAAGGCCAGGAAGATAGTGAAGAACAATGGACTCTTCTCTCTGTTGTGGTCAGGGAAGTGCTTCCGCTCCCTGAAGGCCAACACAGAGAGAATGAGGAGGAGCTTCTTCCCATCCAGACCCTGAACCAGGACAACACCAAGGACTAGAGCTTGGAATCGCTCTCACCACATCTTCAGTAACCATTTTATCCTGTATTACACTTTAACTTATGTAAATTCTATTTTGTGTCATGGACAGTCGTTAAAAAGCATTTCACTTCACGTCGTACTGTGTATGGTTGTATGTGTGGCAAGTAAAAAAATTTGAAATGCTTTTTTAAAAAAACCTAAATGCACTGCCCAGACTTGCACATTTCTCGTTGTTATGGTAATGTTGAGATTAAACCTCGTTCCAAGCGTGCACATAACTTTGGATCAGATCACACCTGACATTCAAATAAACACTGATTTTATATAGTCCAGTTTAGGATGCATGTAAACAGTTTAATTGGAATCCATTCAGACTGGCGAAAGTTTGAACGCCGCTATTGTGAGCAGTGACGTTTGTGGAACAGTTTAAGCTGCAGGAAGTGAAAAAACAATTTGTCAAGAAAGAAAAGAGCAGGGAGAAAAGGAGAGCGACAGAGAAGATCGATAATAATACAGCGCGAAGTCAACAAGCGACTTCTGCAATTAAAGCTTTAACTCCAGAAACTTTTAAACAAACTCAATTTTTAAACGTCTCTGGAGAAATAAAACACGTCGTCACAATGCGAACTCGTCCTCGGCGCCACTCTTCTTTACAGCACATCCCTCTATTTCATGGCCCAGTGAGCTGAGCGATGAAATATTCCATTTCTAATTTCATCTCTTCTGTTTTGTTTTGTTTTTTTTCTTTTTTTATTGCGTTAATAGATGCAGAGGCGTAAATGATTAATGATGCAGAGCAGCCAGGCCAAAACACTCAGCCTCAATAATTCATATTTAGTCCTGAGTGATCAATTTTCTCCCTCCCTCGCTTTCTCTCGCTCCCTCTTTCTCCGTATTTATATGTCTTGTTCCATATTGAACACCGTCCTCAGCTCCATTCAGCCGTTTAGGAAATGTTTTATTGCTGTCTTTCAGAGCTCAGGAGACGTACCAGCGATTCTCATTAATGTCTCATTAAGGAATCCACTTTGTCCAAAATGCTTCTCGTAAAATAAATCCCTCAACAGAAAGGAGACACGGGATCCAGTAAGAGCATTATTATGTTCTGGATAATAATCCTAATTAGAGATACTGATCTACTGGTATCGGATATTAGTCTGATACTGTGCTTTATTTACTCGTTCTCGTAAAAAAAATGATCCAATACCAACATCTGATAGCAGGTGATGCTCTGTAGCGTAATCCTACTGTACGCTGTCGCACTTATGGACGTATTATTTCACCATTAATGATCAAAACAATCCAAACTGCAAACTGCAGCATCTTCCTACAACACAAGTGTTTATGATGCTTAAACGGTGCGTTTAATGAAGATCGTGAGTACACAGCAGTATTAGCGAGAGTGGGAATAAAAAATGAGCCCAAGGTGCCGTGAATTGTGAGCACACAAAGGTATCTGCCAGCATGAAGCAGTGACATGGCCATGCTAAAACTAAAGACTTCCAGAACCTCTTCAGCAAGCACTAATGAAACGGAGAACTTGCTGAAGAACTACATAGTACTAGAAACCTGCTCAAGATCCAAAGAGTTCCAGAACTTTCTGAAGAACTAAGTAGTACTAGAAACCTGCTCAAGAACCAAAGAGGTCTAGAACTTTCTGAAGAACTAAGTAGTACTAGAAACCTGCTCAAGAACCAAAGAGTTCCAGAACTTTCTGAAGAACTAAATAGTACTAGAAACCTGCTCAAGAACCAAAGGGTTCCAGAACTTTCTGAAGAACTACACAGTACTAGAAACCTGCTCAAGAACCAAAGAGTTCCAGAACTTTCTGAAGAACTAAATAGTACTAGAAACCTGCTCAAGAATCAAAGGGTTCCAGAACTTTCTGAAGAACTAAATAGTACTAGAAACCTGCTCAAGAACCAAAGAGGTCCAGAACTTTCTGAAGAACTAAAAAGTCCCTGAATCTATTCAAGAAATCGAGATCCATAACTAATTCAAGAACTAATATTCAAGAACTTGAGCTAAACTATGACCCTGATGCTTGCACTGAAGATCCTTTAAAACACACAGCATTGTTTGACTCTATAGTACACAGTTATAGAAGAGTAATGATTTATAAATCGCAGTATCCGCTGTCACCCAGATGAGGATGAGTTCCCTTTTGAGTCTGGTTCCTCTCAAGGTTTCTTCCTCATGTCGTCTCAGGGAGTTTCTCAACATTCTGAGGAACTAAATAGATCCAGAATCTTCTGAGAAACTAAAAGGTGTAGGAACCGTCGAAGAGACTAAATAGTTCTGGAACCTTCTGAGGAACTAAATCGATCCAGAATCTTCTGAGAAACTAAAAGGTGTAGGAACCGTCGAAGAGACTAAATAGTTCTGGAACCTTCTGAGGAACTAAAGAGTTCCAGAACGTTCTGAATGAAAGCTACAGTATGGTTTTATAGGATTATGTGCTTTAAATATTTTAAAGTTCTACTTAACGATTATTAAAGACACTGGGACCACGTCTGAGTTTATACCCTGATAGGTACAGTTTAGTACCGTTTTACTTACTGAGAACATAAAAGCAGATAAAACTTAATTTATTAATTAACTCCTGGAATATTCGAGACTCAGCGCTTGTGAAGAAACAGAAATTTTGTGGATCAGAGGGAAGAGTGGGTATGGCGTTTGGTCAGTAATGTTCAGTACAGCAAGCTCCGCCCTCTGTAGTTCCTGACTCATAGTTTAAGGAACTAAAACTGGTTCTGGATCCTCCAGTGGAAGAGCATCTAAACTTGCTGAGCTGCTAAAGTTCCTGTCGCCAGACTTCCTGTAAACTTTTCAGACACCAGCAGGAGCAGACGAGGAGCTTCACTGCTGCTTTACTGAGCAGACTTTACTGTGTGATGTGTTAATGATAATGGAGTTACTGTTGCCAGTAGCAACCGAGAGATAACGAGGAAGACAGTGAGCTGAAGGGTTTGGAGACGTCTGAGCTAATTTAGGAAAGAGCGAGATTCTGTGCAGCTTTTCTGATGATCTCGGCACTTTCAAAAGTTTTTATAACGAGGCTCCAAGTCACCGCAGCTTCACTGAGGCTCAAAATCCCCCTACAACAACAGCAACAGCAACAACGTTACACTTTCCCTCCGACAAAAGAGATTTACTACAGGCTGCTGGAGCGAAATAATAATCAACAACAGGGTGGTGTGACGAAGAGGAGTTACTATTGCCACTGTAAAGTTGATTATTGTCCAATAACAGCATGTAACTAAAGTGTTTTATTCCTCTTACACCACCGCAGTTTGCCTACAATCGCCAGGTTTTGTTCCGGAGAAACCGCAAAGTGCGAAGTCATGTCAAGTCAGGTGGGTTTTTGTCATTCCTCTACATGGCTACAGTACACAAGACTACAAATAGTGCAGTACACAACAGTGTGAGACGAGTAAATACTCCTCCATTATTTATTATTTAAATAAATAAGTAACACTCCTCGGTCCTGAAGATGTCCGAAAATATACAGCTTTACCTCTGACTGTTACTAAGCGCTGACACTGGAGACTCCTTCCTTCCTTCTTTCCTTCCTTCCAAACTTTTTTTTGTTTAAATCCATTTACATGAAGCGCTCGTTTATAAGTGAGCTGTTCCTATAGATTGATATAAAGCAGCCGCACGACCGTCAGAGCTGCTGTTATAGAAAATTAACTCGACAGCTCCTGACCAATCAGAATCCAGAAATCAACATTCAGTGTGTTTTGAGGTCTGTGTGGTCTATAGACCCTGAGCACACGCTCCTGTAGGAAGCGAACAGTCGTAATCACTCGGCTTCACCTCATTCCCGTTCCTCAGGCTGAGATCTGAAGTTGCGTTTGTGTTCCTCTGTTCACGCTCGATTGAACTCTTTTATCTGACACCTTTTTCTCCTTGTTCCTTCAAGCCGTGGGGCTGGCTTTTAAACTCCTCGCCCCGTTGCGGCTCGTCTCCTCCTCAACCTTCGCCGTTTCTTTGTTAAGTATAAAACAGTCCCATAATGGCAACATGGAAAAAGCAATCAAGCGGTTAATTAAGGTCTGAGCTGAAAGGATGTAGAGGTGCTGTGGGGCGTTTCTGCAAAACGTTCAACACGTCGTCATTCATTTTCCTCTCACATCAGACAGAGACCTCTGTAGAGCCAAAACGTCACTGGAACTCTGTGTGTGTGTGTGTGTGTGTGTGTGTGTGGGCGAGAAAGAAAGAGTGAGATTTACTCACTTCAGCAAAAGACAAAGCGACGGGCGAACATTCGTTTTCTACGTGCGTTCGCAACACGTGAATAGAGATGTTCTCGATTCTGTGCAAATTAGGTGTGATGCAGTAAAGAGGCAAATCCGCACAAAAAAAAGTATGACTGCGGTTTCATCTTATCCTGTCATGGACGACCAATTATTAAATGTGCACACAGATGTTACGAGGAAAAAAGAGCGTGTCAGGGAGTAGCAGAGATCGTTGATGCCTCTGGTGAGTGTACGTAGCTAGTACTGTTAGCTTGCTTTGCTAATCAACTCCGAGAACGGAGCTAGTACAAAGCCGAGCATGAGCACCTAAATCAAACCTTATTTAAAATGCATGTTTCATTAGTTGGCGTCAAAACATTATACATATGCATATAGCTCTACTGCTGTTCTCAAAAAAAAAAAAAAAAAAAAAAAAAAAAGGCAGGCCACGCCCACAAGTGACAGTGTAGAGTTAGCCAGAATAAGTAGCTGCTTTCTGAAGTGGACTAAGGCTCCCTCCTGAGGGAAATTCCCTCCGATTGGGACACGACAAGTGGCTGTGCTTTGAGGATGAGGCTTTCAGCTGAACTGTGATGCTTCTTTTTGTGCCACACACACACACACACACACAAGAAAGAAATAATATCGTGCTATTGTGTCTCCATGGGGCCCTGCTGGGGATTTGATCTCTCACTGAGAGAAAATGTGTGTGTGTGTGTGTGTGTGATAGAAAATCTTTTCCTCAGTCCTCCAGGGTGATGCTCCGCTTTTCATTACACATCTGATGTGTCTCCTGTCTCCTGGGACTCGTACTGCTGCAGGTCTTTCATACCTGCGTAACATTTTCTTTCCCCCTCGCTGCCTCTGTTTCCTTCACTCCCTGTCAGTCGTTTTTCTCTGGCATGTCCCGGTTACGCGCCGTTTACGTCTCTAAACAGCTACATCACACCGGAGAGCTTGGGTTCGATGAGTTTATCTGTCATCTGAGAGCCTGGCAAATGGATCCGGTTCCTTCACACCAGTTTTAGGCTGTGCAATTACAGTCCAAGAGTATTATTATAATCATTATTATTATTATTACTTGTCACACTGTAGGAGATCTCGCTAAAATCTTGTCTGAGTTCTATAACAGACTGTGTGGTAACGTGTGTTCTCCTTCTCAGACGTCCATGTGGGGAAAAAAAAAGATTTATGTTGTGAAAATAAATCACGCGGAATAAACGAATCATGTGAGAGAATCATAAGTAAAAAATTAATTTTGTGGGGAAAAAAAATCATACGTGGAAAAACAAATCATGTGAATCATGTGTTAAATAAATGAATCATGTGGGGGGGAAAAATCAAACATGAAAATTAATTGATCATATGAAGGAATCATATCAGAAAACAAACAACTAATGTGAAAATATCAAGGAAATAAATCAATCAGGTGAAAGAATCACATGCGAATATTAATGAATCATGTAAAAGAATCAAAGGTAAAATAAACGGATGATATGAAAGAATCACATGGGGGGAAAAACATCAAGTGAAAATAAATGAATCATGAAAGAATCGCATGTGAAAATAAATGAATCATGTGAAAGAATCACATGTGAAAATGAATGGATCAGGTGGAAGAATCAAATATGAAAATGAATGAAGCATGAAAGACTCATACATGAAAATGAACGAATCATGTGACAGAATCACATGTGAAAATGAACGAATCATGTGAAAGAATCACATGCGAAAATGAACGAATCATGAAAGACTCACACATGAAAATGAATGAACCACGTGAAAGAATCACATGTGAAAATGAACTAATCACATGAAAGAATCACGTGAAAATGAATGAATCACGTGAGAGAATCACATGTGAAAATGAACGAACCACATGAAAGAATCACGTGAAAATGGATGAACCATGTGAAAGAATCACGTGTGAAAATGAACGAATCATGTGAAAGAATCACGTGAAAAGTGCATCTCTGAGCTCTGTCACTTATTTTTCCACTCCTTACACAGAGAAACTCAAACATGATTTTGTGTGAAACAGACCGGAACTGGGAAATCTCTGCTTAAATACACCATGCAAAGCATGCTGGGAAATAAACTCTCAACAGTACAGAGCTATGCATGTGCTTATCGTCTGTTCATAAAGTGCTGTTTTTATTATTCACAGTATGTGTGTCACGAATTAAAGAACAGACCAGGCGCTTTAATAAGCCCCACTCCATGCTGCTGTTTCTGTCCATGTTCTTTTCACAACTCTGTTCCTGTCGATCAATAGGCGTTAAAACACTGCTAATGGCCCGAGCCGAGCTGATAATTAGCTTCACAGTCATGTCAAAAGCTTACTGACTGACACAGAATGAATTTCTGTCGACCTGCTTTGTGGAAAGAAAATAAAAATATTCACTGTTTGGAGTGTTACCGACTGGACTTCCAGCTTGCCTCGAGTTTTTATCACTGAGATTAGATGACCAAGAGACGACGAGTGGATGAATCAAGACATGGAGAAGTTTCTCAGGCAAAGACGAACTTCCTGATACCCTGCACATGAACACCTCTGTTCCTTCCTTCCACATTTCTAGCGAAATCACAGACGAACATCTGCTGGCTGTTCCGGATGAATTGATTTCTGCTCTTTAATGAGCTGAATGTGAGGCTCCGGTGATTTAGTCTGGAGCGGACGCTTTAGCCTTCAGCCTCTTCAGCTCTGGTTAGACTTCCTGCCTCAGTGGTTTGAACGATCGATTAAAAATAACACGGTGAGGCTGTGAGCCGTAGGAGATTCCTGCTCATTATCATACACAATATCCCACAATCCTCAAAGTTACACCGCAGCGCTGTTCCAGATTTCGGGATTGTAATTGGTCAGAAGGTGTTTAGGGGATCCACTCGTTCTAATACGTTATCGTTTCTATAGTAACAGCCTATTCACAGGGACAATGTGTGTAATCGTTGATATGGTGAGGTTTTCTGACATTTACGGAAGGAGTCTCCAGTGTCAGAGGTAAAGCTATAACTTTAACTATTGAGATGACTTAATATTTAAACATAGCTAGCTAACGTCGTGTAACCTGGATGCTAGTGTGCGTAACTTCCTGTTCGTTTGATATGATTGTAGTTTTGTAGTCTGACTGTCTGAAATGAAATGAACACGCGCGTAAATTAAAAACTGCAGTAATGAGTTTTGAGTTTTGAGTACTATGCATGGCTTTAATGGCACTACTGCTTTCAGTGCTGTTGTAGCTTCCTGTGTATTTCCTCAACATTTAAGAAGAAAAAAAAAAACCCTCATTCTGCATCTAGAGACATTTTCCTTTTTTAAAAAAAATAAACATGTAAATTGAACCATTTTTTTCCCTGTCTCAACGCGTATAATGGTTTTTGCACTTCTGTAATTGTCAACACCTGCAAATTGGCCCTGGGCTGTTTCTCTCTTTCACACTGTATTAAACTAACTTCCTAAAAAGTGCAAGTTGTTTCTGGAGTGTGAGTGTTGCAGCAGAAACATATTAAAACTAGATTTATGTTTACTGCGTAACTCAGAATATAATAACTTAATTAATCTACGGTACGTTTCTGATTTATTAGCTATTGTGAACTAATAAACTGGTAACTCTGTGTATTTTTCATGCACTTTGCTCATTATCCTGTCTACCTGCTGCACATTTATACCTTTAAACCTGACACGTAATTTCAGTGAGGCTGCTGAGATATTTATCAGTTTAATTAAAAACGCACTCACGTTTATTTATTTATTTATTTATTTATTTATTTACAACGCAGATAGTTTTTTTTTTACTGAACGTGAACTGTAAATAATTGAGACAATCTGATCTGAACGCAGAGCAATTAGAGTTTAGGAGTCGAACAGAGGCTCGGTAAAGGACCTGAACCAGTGAGACGCTACAGTCCGCATACAAAAACGCCTACCTCACAGAGTCTAATTACAAATTTAAAGCGGACAACATTAAACTCCACTTTTGGCGGAAACTCTATTTTCTTGTAAAGAATGAGAGCGAGGATCCGTGTGGAGAAGATTTATTACAAACACAATCCAGATTCCAAGATATTTAATCGTCGAACAGTTCCAGGTCATACACGCAATAAGCAACACACAATATTACAGGTGCAAGGTCAAGGGCAATCCAAGGTGAGAGAAATCGAGGAAAGATCATATACGAAATGGCATTCAAGAACAAAGAACTTACACAAAAGTAAACTGTTGGCAAGACTTCGCAACTGACCTAATGTCCATGTGCTTTATATACTGTGTGTGTGTGTGTGTGTGTGTGTATGTGTGTGTGTGTATATATATATATATATACTGTACACAGTACACAGGAAACAGATGAAACAAATGAAGAAGAGTCTCTAGAACTCCGATTAGGTTGCCCTCTGTGGCAGCAGTGAAATATTTGTGGTGTATGTGACATTTCTATTATTTTTATGTCTTTAAGCAAATAACTATTCTGTTTTAAACGTTTTTGTTTCACTGAGCCGAGCATGATGAGCGCCAATTTCATGTTTTCTACTGAATTCACATCATGTGCTCTTGTTTCTGTTCCAGTCCTGTCTCCGCCTCTGTCCTCTCATTTGGTGTGTTTCCTGGACAGCTGAAGATTGTAAAAAGTAGCCTCAGATTCCTGTGCTTGGCTGACAGGAGTGGAAACCGTTCTGATCTTCTGCCGTTGTAGTCCATCCGTCTCGGGGTTTGGATGCTTTTCTGCTCACCACGGTTGTAAAGAGTGGCTATTTGATTTACTGTAGCTTTCTCAGCAAGGCAATTCTGCCCACAGAGCTGGATGTTTTTTTGTTTTGGAAACTCTAGAGACTTTTATGCATGAAATTCCCGGGAAACTCTGTAATTTCAGAAGTAACTCACACCAACCCTTCATGTCAAGATCACATGTTTCCTCATTCTGTTAATGAAGCCCGTGACTGGTTGGCTGATTGAATAATTGCATGAATACAGCAGGTGTACAGGTGCATGTGTTCCTAATAAAGTGGCTGGTGAGTGTATACACCTGCATACTCATCACAATATTGACTAGGAGAGCTAAAACATTCTATAGCTATTATTATTTCGAGTCTTATAGGAGTCTTATTTTCACGTGCACCTTCTCAGATGGAGATCAAATTGTTTTTAGGGGGCATGTCACTCTGTTAAAAAGAAAAAAACTGACACGACTGTCATTGATAGGCTGCATGAATCTACAGTCTGGGCTAGACAGAAATCAGCCCCAGCCTCACTTCTCACTTCTTCATAACATTCAAGGTATTGTTCAATGTTGCTGTTGCACTCAATTCCACAAAAGTAAAAAAAAAAAAAAAAATTTAAGATGTTTGTTTACAGCAGATGAGACGGTATGGATTCCAAACATTGAGCCTTATTTTTAGTCATTTTTTTATTTTAAAATTCAAATTCCAAATTTATTTGTCACATGCATAACCACAGTACAACATTCAGTGAAATGCTTTATGCAACTGTTCTGACATATAAAATTCAAAAATATAAAATAAAATAAAATATATAAAATTCACACTGACAGGTATGAAAGCGACAGATGATCCTATGGCGTGTGTGTGGTCTAACGTTTCTACAGTTAGTTGTTAACTGTTCTGACACACAAAAATGGAAGAAAATCTTATAAACGTGGTTTCATATTAACCTGTCATATAGTATACGACCTCTCATTAAATGCGTATAGACGCATTATGAATAAAAAACAAAGCGTTAAAGGAAGTAGCAGAGACCGTCAGTGCCTCTGGTGAGTGCCTATAGCTAGCACGGCTTTGCTAATCTAATCTGAGAATGAAGCTAGTCCAAAGCCTAGCATGTACCATGCAAATCACAAACAAGTGATTTTCACACTGATTAGCACGTTATATAATTTGAGTTGAACTAGTTACCTTTAGAAGGTATATCGATACTACTGTTCCTCATCAGAACTGAAAAAATACAGGCTATATGAGAGTCTTGTCACTTGCTAGTGTGAACGTAGGGTCAATGATGACGCAGTTTGTCTCATTAACAGCGCGAGACTGTGGAGGTAAAACTCATTACTGCTGTTTCATTTCAATCGAATCCTCCACATCATTAATGCTGTTTTATTCCTGTGATTTACACGATCAACTCCAGAGCTCGATTTTTGCCTTCGACTGCAGATTCATGTGAGGAAAATGCAATACGCTGTGTGACAGCATCAAAGTCTGATGGTCCCATTAGATGTAGATTAGACTAATTAGGCACTGAAGCAGTGTGATTTTATTACTGATTAGTCACACAGAACGTGTGGGAGGGTAAAACTCTGGATTAATGCTGCTAATTTGGAGCGTGTGATCGCTCAGTTCTAGTCGCTATAATAAAGCCTATGGGCTCACGTTCGTCAGCGCTGACACGCTCGCCTGTGCGTTATGGCGCACGTCGTGCCGAGTTTAACGAGCGAGCCGTAATGAACACTTCTAACACGAGTGAAAAAAGATGCCTTTGATTATTATTGGATTATTTCACTCTGATTCATGTCATCTGCTTCTCCTTCTATTCAACCTCTCTTTACCTCCTCTGTAGGAAGAAAGCATGTTGAGGATCTGTAGCCTGAAGAAGAAAACTCCGCCTCTTGAAAACAAAAGAGCATGAGCTTCTCACCATGTTCAATTTCATGTTAATGAGAAATCCAGTGTAGAAGTAGTGGAGATGTTGGAGACTCAAAGTCCCAGAATGCAATGCAGCTATACAACAGTGAGTCTCAGCTTGCCTCGGTGTCTACAAGATGATAAGCGCGATAGCACTGACGGCGGAAGCTTTGGAGGCTGATCTGTTTGAGTGCACAGATGAGGAGGTGAGAGAGCCGGACAGGCTAAAGCACTAAAGCGCCGCTGCACCTGCTTGCAGGTTCAGAAGGCTGTTAGCATGTATTTCTCTCATTCATAATCTGGACTAATGAAGGAAAGGCACAGCAGCAAATGACACACGACTTCATTCCACAAAGTCTGACTTTATAGTACACTTTTTTGTATTTACTGAAGAACAACAAATCATACTTTTTATCCGTTTATAGTTACACTGAATGCTGTGGAACATCCGTGAAACACTGTTCCTGTCCTCACTTCCGTTATAGCAGCTATAAACAGTCGTTTTTTTTCTCTCTCTTGAAGTTAATTAGGTCCGTGCTTCCGCTTCCGGTGAGAGTACGCTGCGCACGCTTTTGCTGCCACTTCTTGCTGGAACTTTTCGTTTGTTTGTTTTGTTTGTGTTTCGCGTCTATCGTTCCATCTCCTCTCCTGCTCTTCCGGATACCTGACTTTACTGGATTATAGTTTGGACTTTACTGTTGTCATTTTCTGTGGATGATAACTCTGATTGGATAAACGGAAAATGACTCATCGCTGGCTTTTCATCCATATCGCACCACTCTGCTGTTGTCTGTCGGTCTTCACGCTCCATTGGGCCTTCTACATAGCTGGCGGGTGAGTCTCCACTCCCTCGTTTTCCTATCGTGGACAGTATTTTGGATGGTGGGGCACCCCCTGCCATCTAATTTGACTGATAAGGTCTCCATACTGCGTTGATCGTGCTTTATCAGCGGTGTGATCTACCATGTCCATCACTACTCGCAACGTTCCAGTGCCTGCTCTGCTTAGAGTTATAACTCTGGGCTTATTATTCGGCTGTGTTGTTGATATGGCGCTCAGCTACTCGCTATCTCAGCTGCGTGGCCTGAAATCGCACCCTCGTCTCGACCCGACTACATACAGGCTCTGCAAGGAGCTCGGGATTGCTAGACGGCCGCGTTACATTCATCGTTCCTGTCGCCACCACTTCTCATCGCGCTGCCTGACATCCTCATCTATTCCATCTATCTGGTCTAACCGCTCAGATATACACTATTCCATGCTGCCGGCTAACCACCGTGGAATAAATCTTACCTCATTAATTACTGTATCCTGTGCTTCGTCTCTGACTGATCTACACACACAATGATTGCGCGTTACATCCTGTATTAGCGCTGTTTAACTGTCGCTCACTCACGAATAAGGCTGCTGTGCTTTCCACGTTACTAACTGAGAAAGACCTTGACTTTCTGCTGCTTACTGAAACATGGCAAATTCCTAATGACTATTCCCACCTAAATCTCCTCACTCCCTCTGGAATGAGCCAAACCTCGTCTGACATCTAGGGGCGGTGGTCTGGCTGCTGTCTACCGTAGTAACATTCCAGTCAAAACCATCGACTTTCATGTGACTTCAACCTTTCTAGTTCTCAAAAATCTCTGGTACATCTCCCGTGATTGTAATTCTCTTGTATCGTCCACCTAAATCAATGTCTAATTTTTTCACTGAACTGCATGAACTGTTAACCCTTTCCTGTGCACTGCCGTCTTCTGTTATCTTGCTTGGTGATTTCAACATACATGTTAACATTGATTGTGCAGATTCCCGTGAACTCATGTCAGTTTCTGAATGTTTCAGTCTCGTACAGCATATTGACTTTCCTACACATTTAAAAGGTCACACACTTGATTTGGTTTGTACTACTGGACTACGTAATGTTTCTGTGCTTGGCTCTCAGATTGGACTTTCTGATCACCTCCTCATCGAACTAAACAGTCAAATGCCTCTCCCTCGCCTTAGAGTGAAATCTACCATAACTTTCCGTAACCTCAATTCTGTTAATCCATTACGGTTTGCTGAATCTGTGCAAACATATCTTTCTGACATTACTGAACACACTAGTGCCCTGGATATCCTTGCCAAATATAATTCCTCTATTTCTACTGCCCTTAATATACACGCCCCCCTTAAATGTAGACTCGTACCTTCTTCACATACGTCTCCCTGGTTTACTCCTGCACTTCGCAAACTGAAAACTACTGGTTGTCGCCTTGAACACCTTTACAGGAAAACTGGTTTGAATATGCATCTTATTGCTTACGAGGACCACATTCAACGATATAAATCTGCTTTAAATACTACACGCTCCAGTTACTATTCTGCCCTCATTACCAATGCATCCTCCCGTCCTAAAACACTGTTTTCTGTAGTCAACAAACTCACCAACCCTCCTGCACCTGTCATGAGTAACTCAGTAGACCTCTGTGAGTCATTCTTACACTTCTTCCATAATAAAATTAATTGCATATATAATCTCTTTCCAACAATGAACTCCCCTATCCACTCACATGACTTCCCCTTTGATTTTGCACCTGGTACTTTTACTGATTTTGACCCTCCAACCCCAGCTTATATCTCTGAGTTACTTAAAAAATCGAATCCATCTTTTTGTCATCTTGATCCTGCTCCTACTGCTCTACTCAAAAACTCTGCACCTGTTATTTCGCGGCCTATTTCACTTCTCTTTTCTCAACTTCTCAGCACTGGTGTTGTTTCTCTTTAATTAAAAACTGCATCTGTCACACCAGTGTTAAAGAAACCCGGCCTCGACCCCTCTGATATGGCCAATTACAGGCCAATTTCAAATCTTCCGCTTCTCTCAAAGCTACTTGAAAAAGTCGTTGCTGCTCAACTTCAGGCATATTTGTCATCTCATAACCTCTATGAATGTTTCCAGTCCGGATTTCGCACACTTCACAGCACTGAGACAGCTCTTCTTAAGGTTGTCAACGACCTCCTTATGGCCACTGACTCTGGCTCCATTAGCATCTTAATTCTGTTTGATCTTTCCTCCGCTTTTGACACTATCTCTCACAGTATTCTAATCTCACGACTCTCCGCTCTTGGTATTACTGGAACTGCCCTATCTTGGTTCACTTCTTACCTGTCTGACTGTCAGCATTACATCTCTGTCCGCCAGGCTAAGTCCTCTACTGCTCCTGTCTCTCACGGTGTTCCTCAGGGCTCTGTTCTTGGGCCTTTACTCTTCATCATCTATATGCTCCCCTTAGGTAACATTATCCGTCATCACGGCTTCAACTTCCATTGCTATGCAGACGACACCCAACATAACTCTCCTTTTCCCACCAACTCCATAACAGCCTGTATTAATGGTATAAATGCTTGGATGACCAGTAACTTTCTCAAACTCAACACTGATAAAACAGATCTACTACTTGTCGGTTCACCAAAAAATGTTGCTCCTTCCTGTGCTGATCATGTTAACATTGCTGGGATCCTAGTTCGACCTTCCACCACCGTTAAAAACCTGGGTATAATCTTTGACTCCTCTCTCTCTTTCCTGCCTCACATTTCTTCACTCACTAAATCTGCCTTCTTTCACCTCCGTAATATTGCTCGTCCCTTCTTAAATATCAGTGACGCTGAGACACTGGTTCATGCCTTCCTCACTTCTCGACTCGACTACTGTAATTCTCTCTTCTATGGTCTACCAAAGACAACATTAAATAAGCTCCAATATATCCAGAACTCTGCAGCTAGGGTTCTCACGTAATCCTCTCATATTACTCCAGTCCTACACAGACTTCATTGGCTACCCGTTCGTTCTCGTATTCAATACAAGATTCTCCTCATCACCTTCAAAGCACTTCATGGTCTCGCCCCTCCCCATACATTTCTGATCTCATTCATACTTATTCTCCAGTTCGCACATTACGCTCTTCAGATACTGGTCTACTGTTAATTCCACGCCACAGGTTAGCATCGTTTGGTGGACGAGCGTTCTGTCTCTCTGCTCCGACACTCTGGGATTCTCTTCCCAAAAATATCCGTGATCTTTCTTCATTACAGGATTTCAAAACCCACCTTAAAACACATCGTTTTCTTTCTTGTTTTTCTGATCTGACTGTATGACCTGTTCATGCCGTGGATTTTTTGTTTATTGTCTTTTGTTCTTTGTCTGCTGTCATGTTGCCATATTGTAAAGCGACCTTGAGTGTGCAGAAAGGCGCTATATAAAATAAACTTATTATTATTATTATTATTATTATTATTATTATTATTATTATTATTATTATTATTATTATTAATTAGACAAAACAAACCCGCAGCTTGTCACATTATTGAGAAATCGCAAAGAAGCGTAAACTCCTCTGTCTTGAAGATGTCGGAAGACGTCAAGTTACAGACTGTTACAAAGCACTGACACTGGAGACTCCTTCCAGAAATATTAAACAAACATCTCCTTACATGTTAATGATTACCCTTTTTTTTCCTTCCATTTATGTGGAGCGTCCGCAGTACAGGTCCGTTTGAGTGAGCTGTTGCTATAGAAACGATGACGTATAAGAACTAGCGCATTAATATAAACCTGTCCGAGCTGCTGTTACAGAAAATGAATCGACACCTTCTGACCAATCAGAATCCAGAACTCTGGAAGAGCGCTGTGGTATAAACCTCATTAACAGACTGACTGACCGTAGCCGCTATGCTAATTAGACGTATCATTCTCTGAAGGATGATGTGCTTTGACACCACGGTTATTTAAAACAATGTGACACTTTGCTAATTGCTGAAATGATTCAGATGGAGCGTGTAATCAGACGCATCCTTCTACTCGAACCCGGGTGTCTCTGTGCGAAAAAAAAACTAATTTCTACACATTTAATCTTCCACTAATGTTTCTGTGGAGGAATACTGAGGATCTGTTTCAGATTTATGTTCGAGCTTCACAGCATGTTCGGTTCAAAACACAAGTCAAATTTAGCCACAGGAGCTAATTTACGTCCCTCTATAGGACTGAAGTGGGTCGAGCAGCGTAACAGTGCACCCGCTACGCTAAATTAGCTCATAACTCCACAAAGCATTAACCTCCACTCTGAGGCAAATCACAAGATAAGTGTGTGTGTGAAGGAAACTCACATCCAGTAGACTTTTCCCACACGAATCCCAAATGTTTCAAATCTGCTAGCACGTTTCACCCAGAGCTAATTTAGCTGCTAAACTAATGAGCAGCAGAATGTCTTTCCTATTTGTCTTTCCTGTCATAATTCACACGCTTACATGAAGTTTCTAAATCTGCAGTTCTAAATGACTGCAAGAGTCAAAGGATACGTTCACAATCCCAGGTGACACAAAATCCGATTTTTTTATTGACGTGTCTGAGGTAAAGCAAATATTATTAATTCTAAAAACGAATTCTTCCCTGAACACTGGATTGATCATATTGCCATTTTATAAAAGCAATCAGATTTTCTTCCTTATGTGACACATCAGGTCTGATTTTCTTTCAGGACTTTCTGTGGACACAAAAAATCCGATCTTTTGGAAATTAATCAATTCCAGCAAACCTGGAAGGAACCTACAGAATGGCTTCAGTACGAGTGTACGTCGTGTGCGTTGTAGAGGAAACCAGTTTAGAAAACTGCGTTACAGGCCATAGCGCTTGGTTGTGTTTTCTTTTTGTGCTTATCTTTTTTAACTGACATGCCCCAACACCTCACTCCAGCCACATAACAGTGTGTTCAGAAATAAAAAAAAACACAGCTGAAATCGGAAGACACCCAGCGCAGCCAGATAATTCTCCTGCGAGCAAAAAAACCATGCTGTGCTGTGCAAGAAATGTAATGAAACTAGCATAAGCATAGATATGATGGAATATTTTATTAGTGGTGAAGGGGATGAAGCAGACTGTGCTATTAGCCATGTTGCTCCTGGACAGGTCTGAAAACGCTGGACTGTCCGAATCACCTGCTTTACGTAGATATTATAGATAGAGTTTTATCCCGTAGAGCGCCAGGTAAGGAAATACTTTGGATGAACCACCTTCATAGAAACGTCCAGTGTTAGCGATGGAGGGATGTGGCATAAAAAAGAGGTTCTTGTAAGCAAAAACAAGCACTATAGAGCATAACGCTGTTTTCTAAACGGCTTTTCTCCTCCACATAATACCCTCATGCTGAGGCCACGGTTAAACCGTTATTCTTTTATCATGTTCTCCATATTTTCCAGGTTGTTTATACAAGTAAGAAATTTTTATTTGGTTATTGCACCTTTAATTAAACTTAGGGTTTAGTGAAAGCGCTAGTTAAGTATTAATATATGAGTTATTTGTGGAAGTTCCACTGTCTGGGTAAGACTGGGCCTTTTTCACCCTGAGATATTTTCTCATAAAGCACATCAGCACAGGAGGAAATATTGTAAATAAATAAAATATGAGTGGCCACGGCTGAGGAGAAAAAAAAAATCTATTTTAATTCATGATTCCACACAGAGCTGTAGCGAGCGGCGCAGGATGCAGACGCAGGCGTTCGGCTTTCACACAGATAGAAAAGAGCACTTCCATTTCCGAGTGTGAGGATTAAAGCGTGGCCGATCCTGAGCTGCTTTCACTCGCTGGTTCCTTCAGACGTGCTGATGAAAGAGAAAATCCGCGAGGTTTACGGAGCAGAAAATGGTTTCTTCAGGGTGCACACCACCAACGCAGGCTTTTTACACAGCTTCAGCTGCAGCCGTTTGTAACTTCAGTGAAAACGAAGAGGTCAAGTGTTTACTCGGCGGATATGGATTTGTCATCCATCATCTGGTTCAGCATAAAGACGACATGCTGACTGAGCAAGCACACGTCACGCCGCGCTTATTTAATCATTTATATTTCTCCATCATCGCTAAATCTGTGCTAAAGCTGCGGTGAAATCGATAAAGTAATGAAGTATGTGAGGAATAAAACTGGGTGTGGTGCTGGTCGAGGAAAATAATCAACGGCAGGGTGGTGTGACGAAGTGGAGTCACTGTGAAGCCCTCAGAAGCTGATTGTTTTCCTACAACAGAACGTCCCCAAGTGTTTTATTCCTCTTACACTACAGCAATCTGACAAAGATTAAACCGTATTTATTTATTAAAAATAAATAAACAGAAGAAATATCTGGTCCACTGTAAATGTCATGTCTGGGTGGTGAGGCTCCTCTGTGTGTGTGTGTGTGTGTGTGTGTGTGTGGGTTGTTACATAACCAGATCAACTCCAAAAAATACAACACAATGGTTACTTTGTTACAGACTGTAGCTATATTATAAAAATAAGATTCTTATTCTCCACACACACACACACACACACACACACTCAGTTACACATACAAAATCTCACACACATGCACATACACAAATGGATACAAGCTTACACACGCACTCACACCCACATGGACACACAGACAAACCTACACGGACACACACATGCGCGCACACACACACACACACACACACACACACACACACACATGCTCAGTTTGAAGCTTTTAATCTCAGTGTCACTCTAAATAAAGCACTTCATGCACCACTGATCAGTGATTCCACTTGCAGACACACACACACACTCACACACACACACACACACACGTCCACTTCCTCCTGGTCCTGCTGGTTCCTGTTCAGGGAGGAAACAGAAGGCTCCATGTTTCCAGGTGATCAGGGTGTAAAATCACGTCTGCTCTCGTCTCTGTCTCTCGTCTCCTGGTTAATGGGCTGTACACGTGTGACGGAGGCTCCACGCTAACACATCAGCAGCAGCTGGATCTTTAGCCGTCGCTGGATTTCC
>CM040992.1:3014072-3031572 GCA_022985145.1 Pangasius djambal
CACACACACACACACACACACACACACACCGTAAATAAATCTATAAACCATTTAAATTAATGAATGTTCATAAAAACACAACTGAACGACAATCCAGTGCTTCATTTTCTAATCTTTTATAAACTTTAGACAAGAAGCACACAAAAGCCACATTTTCACACCATGAACCTGATTGCAGTGTAAAAGCAAAATCATGTTTAAACTTGAACTTTTTGTGCTGAGAAATACACGTCGAAACATGTCCAGAAATTGCACGTGAACTCAAGAAAATACACGTGACATCAAGTTGAATAACGTGCTCAGTAAGACCACATGGGAAAATAAAATGAATGATGTGTAAATTGCGAAAAGAAATTCGACCAAAACAAAAAAAAATCATGTGCATATAAATGAATCATGTAATAAAAACATCAATGTTTCCACGCTCGTGTGAACAAGCACTGACTTTCCGTCATGTGGTAAATCTGCGGATATCCAGCGTCTCGTCTGGAATCTGATCTGATCTGTAAACACGTCTCTGTGAGTCTAAACACGTGTGATGGAGACAAATCCCTGCGTGTAAACACGGCTTCGGATGAATGTGACGTGACCCCACACACTGCTGTGTTTAACGTTGATGTGGAGTTGATGGTGAAGCCTTAATCCGGTGCATTAGTGGTGTGTTTACGCACGTTACAGACGTTTATTCAGACAAACGGGACGCTTAGATCGTGGAAGTGAATCCTCAGCTTCTGAGGCAAATATTTAATCACAGTCAGCGCTGCGCAAACTGAGCACTGTATCCGAGAAGAACCCAAATCAAGACGAACGGAGAAGCTTTTCTGCTTTTTTTTTTTTTTTTTAATAAATTATCAAACTCATTTCCTAGGATCGACGGCTTGAGGGCTGATCCACCAGCCAGCTCATTAAGTGTTAGCAGGACGTCTTACATACGGGATGAGCATGAAGCGCTCAACGAGGAGAAAGTGTTGAAGTTAACTACTGAAGTGAGACGCACAGGAAATCTGTCTCATTCAGCAGAACTGACATGAATTCCGAAAGACTTCTACTGTCAGGAGAGAAGGATTTAGGGCTCGTTCAGCTCCTCTTTCACCAGGAAACACAAACCTTCTGTCTTTGTCCATAAAGTTGTTGCTGGGTCAAAATTCTGAATCCGCCACTCTTTCATTTCAACACATTTGTTTGTGGTTATAAAACCTCACAGAATATGTAAGCGTGTGTGTAGGAGGTGTAGAAGTCTGCATAGTGTATGCATGATTCAGTGACCTGCACTAGGAAGGTCCCATTACGCCTTCATTATCATATTCACAGATTCTACAGCACAAAGCCAGACTTTACACACGGATGATAACGCATGATGTGAAACGTTCATTATGCAGCTCTCAGCTTTGAAGCATTGATTCTGTCCTCACCGCCTCAATAACCGTCTGGTTTCGGCTCCTCAACTAGTAATGAGCTGAACAGACTGCAGCGTATTGTCAGGTTAGCTGAAAAGCTCATGCCCTCCATCAAAGACCTGTTCTTCTGCAGAACCAGGAAGTGAGCGAAAAAAGAGACCAGGTCTTTACCTGTGTCCTGTGACCTGTGACCTTGAATCGACTGTCGCCGCAGATTCCTGTTCATTGCTGACAGGAGTGGAACCCGCCCCGATCCGGTCTTCTGCCGTTGTAGCTCATCCTCCTCAAAGTTGTGCATTCTGAGATGCCTTTCTGCTCACCGCGGTTGTACCGAGTGATTATTTGAGTTAGCGTAGCCTTCCTGTCAGCTCAAACCAGTCTGTCCATCCTCCTCACACTCTCTTATCAACATGGTGTTTCCGCCAGAACTGCAGCCCACTGGATGTTTTTTGTTTTTCGCACCATTTCGTTTGAACTCTACCGGCTGTTGTGTGTGAAAATCCCAGGAGATCATCAGTTCCTGAAATACTCAACCTCAACACCCTGATGTTTGATGTGAGCATTAACTGAAGCGTTTCACCTGTATCTGCATGATTTTTTTTTTTTTTTGCATTGCACTGCTGCCACATGATTGGCTGATCAGATAATTGAATTCATTGGCATGTGTACAGGTGTTCCTAATAAAGTGGACGTCCCCCATGTATTCGCACCTATCTAGCTTCTGTTCGAGTCGTTAATTAGCTGTTTTTTATTGTTAATTTTTCATTTTCTCATGTTTTTTTTTTTATGTATTTGTTCTCTTTCTGCCTTTGCTTTCTTCCCCTTTTTTTTTCCTTTTTTTTTTCTTGTAAAGATTTTTAAAAGTGAACATTTATTGCCATCATGTCAAAACACACTCAACAAACAGGAAGCCATTTCCCCAGAGGGTAAGCAGGAGCAAAACAATAAAAAAAAAAATTAAAAAAAAAACACTCCGTGAACAAAACTACATGCCTTCCGTCAACATAAAAAAAAGAAAATCAAAAACAAAACCCAAAACCAGGAGATAAACAGTGAGGATAAAGAAAATGGCACTTACCCACGTGCGGCAGTGGTGACAATAAATATACAGGCGATAGACAATCAGTAGACGTTTATATAACCGTGCATTCTTACACAAAGTCTCTAACACACAGGGATGTTTTCTGTAAGGAAGTGTTTATTTAGCTCCAATGGAAGGAGTCTCCAGTGTTAGTGCTTCGTAACACAGAGAGATGATGGTGATGGAGAAAAAAGCCACAAATCCGGCGACACACAACCAAAAAACACACTGACAAACCAGGTCTAGAGCAAGACACGCCCCTGGGGGCGGGGCTTATACATTCTACAGAGCATTTAATTGGATGAACAGATGACATGTACAGGATTAATCATGGAAAAATTTTCCCAGAACAATAAATATACAATGAAAAATATCTCCGAATATGTTTATATATATTTTTTCTAGATATACTATCATATCATATCCTGAATTTCCCTTCGGGGATTAATAAAGTTTATCTTATCTTATCTTATATCAGTGTCCATGACACTAAGGGACAGGAACAAAAAACCTCTGAAACACCAATTTTGATTTCAGGAACACTTTAAGCTCAAACGAGGCGAATGGTATCTCTCCTGATTTCCCACTAAACGCCCGCTCTTATCTGTCCCGTCTCGTCCATCATCATTATCACTCCATCCCTGCTGCTGAACACCGGAGTGTGAATCTCGATCCGCCGTGTCGTCTTTAATAGGTGTGTGAGAAGAGCTCGGCCTTGGCGCGGCTGCTGCATGCTATAATGAGTGTGTACAGTGTGAGGAGCGGCTGGATGGGCGGATGGATGGATGGATGGATGGATGGATGGGCTGGTCGGTTCAGAACAGCTTCATTTATCTTCATTTAGCACACAGAAGAGACCAGTGTAGCAGATTTCTACTGAAGCGAATGAGTTACACAGAAGAGCTGAACAAGCTGCTTCCTCTGTTCCCTCCTGCATCATCAGTGACTTCCTGTCAGATATTCCAGACATTTGGTCCTAAGCAAAGATAGAAAAACATATCCACACACACACACACACACACACACACACGCACACACATACGCACACACACCTGATACTGACAGTACTGTGTGTTGTGTGCTTTATCTTCTCTGCTTTTTTTTTTCCGGTCAGTAAGAAACTGTTTTACATGAATATTAATGAAGGATGCTGTAGTTTTCTTCTTTGTGTGAAAATGACAGAACGATGAATTCATTAATAGCTGACGAATAGTTTGTACGCGACTGTAACACAACTGTTCCGCTCAGACACACGCAGAAACAAACACACTCACGCGCTATGATTAATCACAGAGATTAACCTCTGTAGTTAGCTATTCAATAGCTAAATAATAATTACTTCACATAAGCATTCAGTCAACTGAATGGAACATTTATACACTCTCTGTCCTCCTTTTTAACCATCGACATTACAACAACTAGCGAGCAAGTACAGCTAGCGCTACATAGCACACACATTTACGCTAGTCAGAGAGGATGAGTAATACACATATGGCCTGTAAGTATAATATAAATAAACTATTATTTTAAATTCAGCTCTTACGAGTAATATTTCAAAGTTTAAAATATTTCACTCGTCAGTGTTGCCATGGTGATATAACGCTAGCTAGCTGGGTTTGATCACGAGGTAACGTGTTAGCATCACCGCTTGCAGGACTAGCAACCTTTTCCCTTTAAATAAAAATCATTTTCTTACCAATAGAGTGAACACTTTTACACATTAGGACGCTCCTGAACGTTTCAACTTTACTAAACACCAGGTAACCGCTGATGTAAACACTAATCGAGTAACCTGGGATGGGATAAAACGGTGACAGCATTTTTTTGCAGTAATTTATTCAAATAATTATAAAGAACTTACAGTAAGTAATGAGTACATAGCGCTCGCATAACAGGACACATGTTGATGAAATGACAACTGTGGGCTGAGTTTAAACACAGATCACAGCAGTGTGAACTTCAGTATGACAGTCAGTATGTCAATCCCAGTAGCACTTCACTTCCTGTTAATGTATAGACTACAGTTGTATATGTGAAGTTGGAGGTGGAGGGTTGAAATATTTAGTCACTAGTATCTGTCACAGTAATAGCCATCAGGATCAGCTCAAAGACTTTTAAGCTGTTGAAAAAAAAAAAATAGCTTACAGCAGCTTTAATGTGAGAAGTAGTGAGGAATGGATAGAATCACATCATATGACGAGGGACCCAAAAATTCCCAGAATTATAATTTTAAAAATTGTGTTATAAAACTATTTTTATCCTTTAATCCCCTTCCAAGTACTCTCCTTGTGATGCGATACACTTGTCCCAGCGTTTCTGCCATTCCTGGAAACGTTTGTCATCATGTCTAGAGCCTCCTGCGTTTATTTCTGGATTTCTTCCACGGTGGCGAATCTTTTCCCCTTCGGTCTCATTTTTAATTTTGGGAACAAAAAGAATGAGAGATTAAAGAACGAGACCTGGTGAATACGGTGGATTTGAACCAATAACCACTTTGTTTCTGGTTAAAAACTCCTTACTCGACACGCTCCATTCGAATATCAGGAATTCTTTGGGTCCTGCCCTCGTACTTAATTAAGATTTGTGTGAGGAGCAGTTTACAGTTACGGGGAACTTAGTTCAAACTTGAGATGCGAGATTAAAATGGATGAACTTTTCATTACAGGTTTTGACAACTTTAATCACGTTCGTGAATACTACGTGAATGAGTTTGAACCACTTTAAAAATAGGGTGAAAGGACAATCATCTGTGTATCATGGTGTGTGTGTGTGTGTGTGACAGCACACTGGCCTAATCATTCACTTCAGATCTGTGGCCCTCTAGTGGTCAGGAGTCCTGGTGAGTAAACCGTCCCTGTAAGCAGCAGATGCTTTTTTTTTTTTTCATATGCAAAGTAATAGAAGTGGAAGAAAGCAAACAGAGAAGGTGAACATGGACATGGATTCTGGTTAAAAAGACTTCACTTAAAAATTTCAGCTTTACTTTTTTTTAAACTTTCAGACAATTACAGGTGATGAGAGAAACGACGAGTGATCCGCCGAGTCTTTTAATATAGAACTGTTTAAATCAGCTTCATCAAACTGAAAAATGATTCGTTTAGCTCACAAAAGAAGAACTGCACCTAATCGTGAAGAACATTGTGAAGACTGTGACTGATACGACAGCTGACAAATACAATGACATATAAATGACTCAACTCAACTTTATTGTCTAAACTATTTTTGCAGCAAAGTGCCATGCCATAACCATATCAACACAAACTTTTAGTATTAATAAAGCAAATACAGTACAAATACAAAGACATAACAATACATACAATATAAATATAAAAGTGCAAGTTACATAAGATAAGATCACCATTTGTACATTTCATTCACCATTTATAAGATCATTCATTTATATAGGATAAATTATCTGACATCAGCGCAAGTAGCATTCAATAACCCAATGGCCACAGCCACAAAGGAGTCTTTAATTCTTTTAGTCCTACCTCGACGGCCTGAGGGCAACATCCGAAACTCGGTGCATAAGCGATGATCCAAAGTACAAAGAATGACTTGGGTCTTCCTCAGAACACGCGTATAAAATATGTCAGTAGGACAGGTCTGTTCCTCTCCAATAATTTTCCCAGCCACCTTTACAAGGCTATCTTTATATATATATATATATATATATATATATATATATATATATATATATATATATATATATATATATATACTACTTATACAAGGCTAATCTATCTTTATTTGATAGAAGAGTTCCATACCATGCCACAATACATAAAAAAAATACAGATTCAATAAAACTGTTATAAAACAGGGTCATCATAGGAAGAGAACCAGCAGATAGAAACACCAGACGTTACCTCATACAGCTTTGAACAAACTATTCCCCTTTCTGTGAGTGCTCTATGTCACTGTATCGGAACAGCATTATTCAGGATCAAGCAGGAATTATTAGCCGAGAATTCCTTCTTATGTAACACTAGTGACAAGTTTCAGTCAGTTACCATTCTGTCCTGTTACTTCTGGAAGATTGCACTGGTGTGAAGCTGGAGGATGACGAACTTAACGAGCCTAAAGAGCTTCAGAGCAGGCTCACTGACACAGTGTACACACAGGTGCTACAGAGAATGGGCTCTCGGAGTGATCTGTCTGAGGCGTTAAAGTCCCACAGTCCACAGCTGACCGGATCACCGGCAGTCTCGATCGTCAGGACACTTCAGAGCATGAATCCTGAAGACAGCTATGTTGCATCATCATTGCCGTATTCTTCCTCATCCCTGGAAAGCCAGCAGTTGCCAGAACTGAAGAATCTCTTCAGGGTAAAAATATTTTCTATATCAATCCTGCAGTAAATTCTTATATACTGCATTATTATTATATCCAGACTGTATCTTGCCACTAGTAGGTGCTGTAACTTACAAAGTAGAGCTGCTTAAAAAGTTTTTTCTTTTATTAGCCCATTGACACCCGAACAGGGATGGCCAGTTGAGCTTCAACACTTACATACATGCAGTATGGATTAACACATTATTTCCGTTTATTCAATATCCATGTGTACTGATGTTATTAAGGTAAGAGAAGAAAGAGCCTTTTAATACACCTACGGCAGTGAGCCCATTATCCTAAATGTTATGTCTGTTTGCTGGGATGTTTACAGTAAGTGTGCTCCAGCTTTTACTAGAGTAGCTTGGCTTGAGAAAGCCGAGGTATCTGAGGTGACTTGTACAGCCAAGAGGTATACAACATGTTTTGTTTTTCAGAATTTAGGGCCAGTGTCTTATTTTCCAGACAATAAGTCACTATATGCTAGTTGTGCTCTTTGTTGTTGTTATGATAGTAATATTTATACTATTCTAATACTATATTATAAATGATTACAGTACTGAAGTGTACTGAAGCTTCTGTGGATGTTTAATGACACCATCAATTTCTCATTTTACAGAAATTGAGGAAAGGGAAGACAGGAAGTTCTGACTCTCTGGACCAGAAGCAGCACTGTTCTACTGACGCTGATGTGATAGTAAACCTGTATTATGTATAAAAGTGATTGTTCTATACCGTATGTTCAGTAAAATGAACAGTACCAGTGTTGGCTTTGTGAGACTGAATGTGAGATTTTCATAACTCCTCGAAGCGGTCCATCTTTTCCCGGATCTTCTCTGCTTTAAAATCACGCTCATGCACAAAACCATACGTAACACTTTTACAATACTGTTCCATAACAGCGGTAATAGTACAATCTGCTCCATAATTATTGGCTTCCCTGTAAATATATGAAAAAAAAAAAATGTGACAAGTTTAAGATCCCCCAGTGTGGCACCATCCACGGTGCTGTGATGCGCTGCAATGGCCTTCAAGATATAGGGACTTTCATCAGTCTCGCAGTCTCTATAGGAAGGGCAGTGCACTGGATCAATGGATCTACATGAATGGTGTGCACTCCATCATGTAGATCCAGTGATCCAGTGATCCATCACCTTCCTGAGGTTGAGGACTGATGGCAGAACTAAAGATTGTAGCCCTGCAACGTTCTCATCAGGAACCTCTGGTCTGATTTAATCGCTGGACAATGAGCATCATTACGGCTCTTAAGTGTCCTGTAGGCAGCCCCCATTCATCAAGGCTGGGCTCCACAGGACTGTTTGAAACCAAGAACCAAGCTGTGATGATCTGAGGGCATTGGGCAGCGTACGTCTGAACATATCGCTTAGTCTGGTGATTTATAATCGCTCTGTCTGACGTCACCCAGATGAGGATGGGTTCCCTTTTGGGTCTGTTTCCTCTCAAGGGTTCTTCCTCATGTCGGCTCAGGGAGTTCTTCGCTTGCCATTGTATCTTCTGGTTTGCTCATTAGGGATCAAAATCTCTCATTTCTAAAGTAATTTCTTTATCTGACTGTTAGTTAAGAGCAGTGACAATATTGGAAGAGTGTTGTAAAGTGTTAGCCAGTAAACATTTACATTCATGATGGTCTGTCTTTATTTGTTCACTTATTAGTTTAAAGATTAGAGTTTGACAGGAAAAAAAGAAGATTCCTTCCAGTTCATCACCACTGACAGTTTTATTAAGGGGAAAGTATATTTATGCAGGAATCTGAAAGGCGATACACAATAAAACTTGACACAACTCTGATATAACAAAGTTTAACCAGAAGGAGATCTGTACTCATTTATCACCCTTTACTACAGCGATTCCCAGCCCCAGCCCTGAGGTCTTATATTGTTCTGTTTTCCACGTGAACATTTAGGTATGCGTTTAGGGAAATCTGCCTCGTTTAGTTTAAAACTGTAATATGAGAAATGTGTCATTTTTCTATAAAGAAAAATACTGCTGTCAGTTACCATATGACATCATCCATCCAACAGTAAGAATATTTTTTAATCCCATAAAAAAATCATTCCAGATTCACGTCTACTAAAGAAGGTGTTATTTTTCTGTTTGTGTTCAACTTGTTTCAATTTGGTTGTACTTTATTTGCTCATATCTACAGTTTTTCCCTTCTTCTCATAAAGAGTAATATACTGTATATTTCATAGAAGTAAAAGTTATTGCAGATTAAAGTTCTTTTATATAATTTTAAACGGTTTAATGGAAAGACGAAACATTTTTCCATGAAATGTGCATCAATATGCTGGGTTGTGATCAGAATTGTATCATTAGTAACATTAGCCCTCATTTTTTTGTTTCTCTTTAAAAGATATTGATCAGCATTATCAGCTTGATGCTTAATATTAATAATAATAATAATAATAATAATCATCATCATCATCATCCATTCTATGTACCATTATCCTCCACAGGGTTGTGGGGAGCCTGGAGCCTATCCCGGGGAACATGGGGCACAAGGCAGGGGACACCCTGGACAGGGTGCCAAGCCATCGCAGGGCACAATCTCACACACTCACACACACACACACACACACACAACGCACAGTTTGGAAATGCCGATCAGACTACAAGCATGTCTTTGGACTGGGGGAGGAAACTGGATTACCCAGAGGAAACCCCCAATGCCTCCCATAATAATAATAATAGACTTACATTTTGATAACAGTGTCAAAAAAACAAAAAACAAACAAAATTTTTTTTTAAATTTTTTAAATAAAAACAAAGTAAAAAAAAATGTTTCTTGAAGAAAGCAAAGTGTCCATGAAAATACTAACAATTTTTTACAGTTTGGCCATGCACATGGAAAGAAAGAAAGAAAGAAAGAAAGAAAGAAAGAAAGAAAGAAAGAAAGAAAGAAAGAAAGAACAACAAAAAGTAATAAAAGAAGAATGAAAAAGAACAGGAAAAATGAAGAAGAAAGAAAGAACAGGAAGAAGAAAAAGCATAAAAAAAGAACAAGAAAGAAGCAGAAAAAGAAAAAAGAATAAGAAAGAAACAGAAGAAAGAAGCAGAAAAAAAGAATAAGAAAGAAACAGAAGGAGCAGAAAAAGAAACAGATGAAAGAAGCAGAAAAAGAAAAAAGCATAAGAAAGAAACAGAAGAGAGAAGCAGAAAAAGAAACAAGAGAGAAGCAGAAAAAGAAACAGAAGAGAAGCAGAAAAAGAAACAGGAGAAGGAAGACTTGCTGCACAGCTGGAGGCGGGTTGTGTCGGTGTTTTTCTGGTGGAAGTTTTGCGCTGCAGTTACACGGTCTGACCAGCAGATGTCACTGATGTCGCTGATGTCGCAGTGTCTGCTATGTTTTATAACTTTGCGTAATTTACAGCTTTTTTAAAACGTTATTCAGCGTCGTGTTAAGAATAAAAGCTTCCTCTCTGTAAACAGAGACATCACGTCACCTTGTACACGCGTACGTGAAGACATCTTTAGTCAAATAAAAGCCAAATAAACCCTTGCGACAGCATTTCCGCACTACACATGCGGACAGTACTACACGTCCCAGAATGCATTGCGGCGCGACGTGCGGCTTGTAGGCACGTGGCTTGGCTTCCTGGAGTGAGGCTGCGCTGTGGTAAAGGACATTAGTGTGTTGATCAGTAACCACAGGGACCTGGAGAGTTTTATTGAGCTCAGCTCACTGCTCACTGCATCATTAAAGGTAAGATGTGAGTTTCAGGCTTTAGTTTCTGTCAGTGTGTTATTGTGGTTCTTATCAGATCAGAGCATGTGCTGGCTTTCTCCTGCGCGTGCTCTGTCAAATGTGTGTGGTGAATTCTACACTCATGAGCTACCTTCTCCTTCCTAAAAGCAAAGAGGAATAGAAATGAGCAGAGGATTTCAGGATGTGTTGGCTAATCTGACCTGACCTGACTTTACACTCCCTCTCTGCTTATGGCATGAGGTCCTGTTGCTCTCTAATGTCACTCCTGGACAGCAGAAGATGAAGCTCCTCATATGATCAGAGCCTCCATTCTTCTTGCTCTTCTTCTTTTTTTTGTCCTGAACTTTTCACACCGAAAGGTCATTGCTGGGGTTTTGGCTCGAGTTAAAGGGTAAAGCAGTCTGGTTGTGGGTTTGTTCCCTTCACAGCTAATTATGTCTCGTTTCTTGTTAAATAAAGTGGGAAAAAAAAAATAGAGGACGTGAGGGTGCAAAAGTAAATATCCTTTCGTATTGGTATATATTTCACTCTGTCCTCTTAGGACAAAATTAAAAGGATTTAAAAAAAAACAAAAAAACACTCAATTTAGAGAGACAAGATGTTCCAGGTAACTAAAACAGTTAAAAAAGAGCATGTTACAGAGTTCAGGAATAAAACAGCGTGTGCTGCTGTTTATAGGAGAAATAATCAACGATGCAGTGGTGCGATGAAGCGGAGTTAATGTTACCACCTGAAGTGTTTTATTCCTCTCAAACCGAGGTGTACTTTTTATCGATTTATAGATACATTAAATGTTGTAACATCTGTGGAACAAGTTCGTTCCTGTTCTCAGTTATGTTATAGCAGCTATAAACAGTCCTTCCCTCACCAGCCTCTTTTTTTCTCTCTGCTGAAGTTAATAAAAGGGGGAAAAAAACACGCAGCTTGTCGTCTATTTCAGCAGTACGACATTTTCAGGATACGTATAGTAGATGCAGTATGATAGATATATAGTTATTTTGGTTTGCTCACAAAGTGCCGAGAAAACAGCAGGCAGTTGAGCGATCCTACATTCATCGAAAAGAAATGACGCAAGACAGAAAAAGGGAGAAATAGATTTTATCGCCTGCTGCTTGTGACCGTGAGTAATAATTTGGGATGTTATAAATTTCATCACATTATTAATATTATATCATATTTTCATATTAAGCCCATATTCTACCTCTTTTTTTTTTAAGACTAATAAACACTCATAAGACTCCATCTATTACTGCTTTTAATAATAATAATAATAATAATAATAATAATAATAACAAAGCTGTAAATATATTATTTCACTTTACCATTTAACTACTTTTATTATTTGCCTTTCTTTTATTGGCACATTATTTCTATTTTTGTAGAGGTGATAGGGTGATGCTTTTTTTATTTTTTTAGTAATTTTTATATATTTATTTGTCTGTTTATTTATTTATTTATTTATTTATTTATTTATTTATTTATTAATTATGGCAAATTGGGTTAGTTTTGGAACAAGGTTGCAGGTGGAATAAAGCAAGTCTGCACCTTTGGGCCGAGTTTAAATATACTCAGAAGTAAATCTAATCTATTTCTGCAAACATTGTCTCAGGTAAACAAAGGCAAAGTGTACGTGCTGACAGCGTGCCTGTGATGTACTGTAAGATGTATTGCGGAGATTGTGAGAGGGAAAGCAGGATTATGGGAGGGGATAACATCGGTGCCAGCGAATCCTGTAAAGAAATGCGTGCGCACCACCGGGAACTCATTTCCCACACAAAGGCTGAGGACAAGAATGAAAATACGGCTCTCTTTTTTGGGAACGTGGATTTAATTATTTTTTTTGCTGAAACCTGGCAACCCTGTGTGTTTTGTCCTGACTGGCGTGATTAACAGGCTTGTGCACTTGCAGACTGTTTGCAGTTTCTGATATTATCACAAGCCTCAGCTTGTGTTATGGCTCTGCCTTGTTGCCCCTGAAATAAGCGACTAAAAGTCGCTGGTTGGTTTCGAAGAGTTCGATCACAAAAGTACATGAGGGAGTATATAGAATATTTCGCTCATTTTTTAAAAAAAATTATAAACTGTAACAGACAAACATGACCTCAATCCAAGCGTGTACTATTTACTGTTTGTGTTTTTGAAAAAAAATCAGCTGTCCTAGTTAAACGAGCGGAAAGAACACCAAACGCCAAATCACTAAACCCCAGAAAGACCCGGGACAACTGCAGCATTTCAGACGGAACCCGATTTTGCTTAAAAATGACGAGCGAGTGCTGCGGCGCTTATAAATCTTGAGCTCATTATTTGAGCACGTTTCTGTCGTGATTGATCAGAGTGCCATGAAAATGGAAAGATGTCTCACACACACACACACACACACACACACACACACACACACACACGAGATTCACGCTATCTCTGGAAAAAAAGGGACGTGCAGTATGATATTCTTGTTAGTCTCTCCACCGCTAATGTTTTTTTTTAATCATGTCTTATCATTTCCTTCTGTTTAAACAGGAAGCGGAAGCGGAGAGAGCAGCGCTGCATCGGTTGCGTAGCTGGGATCAGTGTCATGCTCCTTCTGCGTTGTTATGGATCATGTAAACGGTGATGTTGAATCCTCCTCTGCGCCGGTGTACCGACTCGAGAGACCCGTGTTCAATGAAGAACAGATCGACACCCAGCTGCATAAGAGAGAACGGGCGCTTAAGCCCGTTAGACAGAGGCTAGCTGAACGCTGCCGGTAATGCGTGCACATTCCGAATTCGAATTATGCGCACGGTGTAATCACGATTCCTTAAATACGTGCGTTTGTTAAGGTGTACTGTAATCATACCTTACTCCCTTTAATTGTAGCAACACCGTAATTCTGTAATTATAGGTTGTTGTTGTTTTTTTGTGTGTGTGGATCAACTTGACTGGGATTAAGCTCTCTCACACACTCTTCTTTTTTTTTTTCCCCCTCAGCTGTTCATCTGAAAAAGCCAAATCCACCATCTTTGGCCTTCTCCCCATCTTATCATGGCTGCCGTCGTATCCAGTGAAGGAGTACCTGTTTGGAGACATAGTTTCAGGTCTCAGCACCGGAGTCATGCAGCTGCCTCAAGGTCGGGTTCATGTGCAGCTCATTCGCGTGTCTACATCACCGACTCGGCTCTGTTCTTTAGCGAGTACAGAACCACACACATCTGTTATAGCTGGAGGTGGAAGTGTGCTAAGATGATCACGTTACTATATTTGCTTTGATTTGCACCAATCTTCTGCACTTTCACCTTTCGTGTACATCTTTACATTTAAAGCTGTACTCTTAAAACAAAGTTTAAAAAACACAGAAATGTACAGTTTTGTACTTTTTTTTTTTTCCCCTGAGTGTGTACACTAAGCTACTCAGGTATACTTGTACATAAGTTCATATGGATATTTGCCTAGTTCTCTCTCTCTCTCTCTCTCTCTCTCTCTCTCTCTCTCTCTCTCTCTCTCTCTGAGTGTGCGTGTGTGTGTGCTAGCATAGAGAATTCTTTTAAAACAGGCTTCATTCAGATGGGAGTAGTTTTACATATGGAGGTGAGGTAACGTAATTATTGTCGGAGTATTTCTGGGATTTGAGTCACGTCCAAATCCGTCACGTCAGATTTTTTATTTTTTTTTGCAAACTGTGTTCTCGTTTCAAAGATGACAGTGTATGGCTGCTGGGTGGTGCAACAGGAAAGGTTGCCCTATTGCCCTGTTACAGCTTGTGAGTGTGAAGCCTGATAATGTCACAGCCGTCTGCAAAATCGATCGTGCTGTCCGGGTGGGAGGGGCATACTCACTCTCCCCTGTCAATCACAGTGACACTAGCCAATCAGGTGTCTGTGTGTTCATGTATGAGGAAGAGGGCAGAAAACGCTTTCCTCAGAGTGTGTCACACTGTGTTGTGATGTGTCTCTCTCTCTCTCTCTCTCTCTCTCTCTCTCTCTCTCTGTCCCTCTTTCCAGGTCTTGCCTATGCGATGTTAGCTGCTGTTCCTCCAGTCTATGGCCTGTATTCATCGTTCTATCCTGTTCTTCTCTACTTGTTCTTCGGCACCTCCAGACACATATCGATAGGTGAGCGTCTCTCCGCAGCTCACACGCTGATATACAGTGAAAATCGGATGCCTCAGAGTCGGGAACGTTAACCACTGGCTCTACCGCTGGAGTTTAGAAATTCAGACTCCAGACTAATTGATCTGCAGATCGCTGAGCATGTTTACTTAACTTCGGTTTCACACACACACACACAAAAAAAAACAGTCTAGATGAGTGTTTTCCCTTTTCACGTAAAAAAAAAACGACGCTTAAATAAAAATAATTAAGGCCACGGGATAGTCATTAAGTAACCATTCATTAACCATGTTCTAATGTATAACTGTTAGGCTTTCTAACATACTCAAGAATGCTATCGTTTTATTCGGCTATTTCTTAGGAGAATAAACAAGACACAAATTTAATTAATAACCGCCCTTGTTTCTAGAAAGAAGCAATATCCTCTGCCAGTGGAATAAAGCTCGAAACGTTTTCAGCTTGAAAAGAAATGAAATAAGCGTAATACATTTATATTTGTATTATTATTATTATTATTATTATATATATTATATATAATAATCTCAATATTAAATATTAGATAGAGTTATCTTAAATTTATTTATTTACTTATTTCTGTTTTTTATTTTAATGCTCTGGGTTTTGTACGAGAATCTCCGAAATGCAGTTAGCATGCCGTGTGTGAGGAATAAAACCGTTTCCTGCTTTTATAGGAAATGAAGCAACGACCGCATGGCGTGATGAAGTCGAGTTGCTGTTCCCATGACGAAGCTGATTTATTTTCCCATAGCGCCATGTTTCTAAGTGATAGCTTCCCCTTACACCCCAGCAACTTGCCAACAATTACAACGTTACCATTTATTAAAGAACGACGCATTGGCATCTTTTTATCCGTTTATGGTTACATTCACTGCTGTGGAGCGTCTGTGAAACAGGCTCCTGTTCTCCTGTACGTTACAGCAGCTGTGAACAGTCGTTCTCTCACCAGCCTCTCTCTCTTTCTTTCTCTCTCTCTCGAAGTTGAAGCTGAAGATGTCTCCCCTGAAAATGTCGGAAGAGTGAAAGCTATAGCTTAAAGCAGTCACTACAGAGGCGATAACGTATCAGAACGAGCGCGTTCATATAAACCTGGGATGCACGTGTTCGTATAAACCGCTCATGCATCAGCACATCTGGGGGGGGGGGAAAGAGTGTAATTTAGGCACATACTGTATAATATAATATATTTAACATTTACATAAAATGATCATCTAGAGACTCTTTATTTCAGGTTTTACAGTTTGCATTTCCTCACAGCTGGATTAGTCAGAGTGTGCAAACTTTCGAGCCACGTGTGCGTTGAGTTTTATTTTGCTAAGTGTAACCATGGAGCAGAGGCTAAAGGGCTGAAAAGCTCTCTCTGGGAGGCACAAAGCTACATCGACAGGAAGAAAAACACGACCTTCCCTGTTCCGGACTCCTGTGGACTCGCGCTGAAATCTTCTGTATCTTGTGATCGGCAGAGCTGTCTCTGCTAGGAGTAATCAGTTCCAGCCGAAAAGTCGGCTCTTATGTCTTTCGAATCCCTTTTTGAGATATGGCTTTGGAGTGATTTTAAGAAAGAGTGGGCGTTTTATCCCCTCCAGACTTTCTCTAATAAGCCAGTGAACGCTTGAGGCACTGCTTTATAAAGATCTGATGAAGGATAGAATAGAAGTCTTTACGGGTCCCGGGTGGCGGAGAGAAAATCGGCTCGGGATGATTTTCTAAGCTGTAGTTCAATAGCGGAGACTTGTAGGATTACAGGGCGATGTGTCAGTGTGAGCTGGGCTGCTCTCGTCAGGAGGGCTTTACCACGCAGCCTCACGTCTCCCTTCAGCCATCCACACACCAAGGTAGGATGCTCAAACATCTCCAGGCATCATCCTGGGGGGGTCAGTCTGGCCCGTGAGAAGGAGGTTAAGGGTCAGCAGGGTCTGGATGGGCCTTCGGTCCACAGCTTGCTCTACAGTTTTAATGAAGATCTGCTGCTGCTGCAGACCCACAAGAGCCTGGTGCCGTGGTCCTGCATCCTGGCCGTGCGTCCGTCTGAGATTCTCCTTAGCACCATATCAATAAATGATTGGAAGATTTATATAGAATTGTCGTCGTATCCAGCAGACTATATTTTGGAGTTGATCCAGAAAGGGTGAAGGTCACAGCAAGGTCAAATGGTCAAATTCGAGTAGATTGTAAAAGTATTTCAGGCAAACAAATTAGTAACAAGAAGGGTTTTTTTTTTTATTTGTGTTAAATAATACATTTTTTAATTTATCATCTAAAAAAATCATTATACTTGCAGTATTTATTTTTTTTTTAACCTTTTTTTATTATTCCATTTATGTAACCTATATAACATTATTTATAGTAACATGCTATTTTTGTCATACATACCACATCACCGTTGAATTCTGGATGCTGATTGGTCGGAAGGTGTTGATTCATTGTCTATAACAGCAGCTCTGACGGTAGTGCAGCTGCACGTCACAGCTTTATATTAACGCCCTTGTTCTTGTACGTTATCGTTTCTATAGTAACAGCTCACTCACAGGGACCTGCACGGCAGACGCTCCACATAAATGACGTACGTAATCCATATGTAAGACCCCTGTAATTGTTAATATGGTGTTTTTTTTTGTTTTGTTTTGTTTTTTTTAAAGTAAGGAGAAGTTTAACATTTAGCTGGAAGGAGTCTCCAGTGTCAGTGTTTTGTAACAGTCAGCTTTAACTAACTTTTCCGACATATAAAGTAAATGGATATAAAGTATGATGTGTCGTTGAATAAACGGCAATTGTTGGCAGATTGCTGTGGCCTAAGAGGATTAAATACTCCAGGATGTGCTGCGATTGGGGAAAACAAATCTGATATAGGGAGCTAACC
>CM040992.1:3037966-3063236 GCA_022985145.1 Pangasius djambal
TACTGTACTCTACTCTACTGTACTCTATTCTACTGTATTCTACTCTACTGTACTCTACTGTATTCTACTCTATTCTACTCTACTGTACTCTATCTTACTCTACTCTACTGTACTCTACTCTATCTTACTCTACTCTACTGTACTCTACTGTACTGTACCTTACTCTACTATATTCTACTCTACTGTACTCTACTCTATCCTACTGTATTCTACTCTGCTGTACTCTGCTGTACTCTCCTGTATTCTACTGTACTCTACTGTACTCTACCCTACTCTACTGTACTCTACTCTATCGTACTCTACTCTACTGTACTCTACTCTACTGTACTCTACTGTACTGTATTCTATTCTACTCTACTGTACTCTATTCTACTCTACTGTACTCTACTCTACTGTACTCTACTCTGTTGTACTGTCCTGTACTCTATTGTACTCTACTGTACTCTACTCTATTGTACTGTACTGTACTCTACTCTATTGTACTCTACTGTACTGTACTCTATTCTACTCTACTCTGTTCTACTCTACTGCACTCTACTGTATTCTACTCTACTGTACTCTACTGTACTGTATTTTGCACTACTCTACTCTACTGTACTCTACTGCACGCTATTCTACTCTACTCTACTCTATTCTACTCTACTGTATTCCACTCTACTGTACTCTATTCCACACTACTGTACTCTACTCTATTCTACTCTACTGTATTCCACTCTACTGTACTCTATTCCACACTACTGTACTCTACTCTATTCTACTCTACTGTACTCTACTGTACTGTATTCTGCACTACTCTACTCTACTGTACTCTATTCTACTCTATTGTGCTTTACTCTACTGTACTCTACTATACTGTACTCTACTGCACTCTATTCTACTCTATTCTACTCTACTTTACTCTATTCTACTCTACTGTACTCTATTCTACTCTACTGTACTCTCTTGTACTCTACTCTACTGCACTCTATTCTACTCTACTGTACTCTACTCTACTGTACTCTACTCTATCCTACTCTACTGAGTCTACTGGAATAAGCGATTATAATTGTCTGTGTAGTTCTTATGAACAAGGCCTTTAAAGATGTATTTTTAAAATAATATATTCAAAAACTGTGCATTAATTTATCAATCATTTGTTTATAATATTGTTCTTGTTAGAGTGTGAATCCTACAGTTTCAGGAGCGTGAATGTTGGTTGTGTTTTTGCTGTTAGGATATGGAGTTAGGCGTGAGTCATGATGTGGTGGACGAAGCCCAGACCCAAGTGGAATCACACATTAATGGACAAATCGCAGAGGCCGAGTCTGACTCTGAGGAGGATCGTTTCCTCCAGCCGCTGTGTCCCGTCCACACTATCATCCTGGACTTAAGCTCTGTCAACTTCATGGACTCTGTAGGAGCCAAAGCTATTAAATCTGTAAGCTAACACTTTTTTTTTTTTTTTTTTAAATTTGGCATAGCCACTAAATAATTATTATTAATACCACAGCGCTGTTGAATTCTGGACTCTGATTGGTCAGAAGAAAGTGTTGATTAATTTTCTGTAACAGTAGCTCTGACAGTGGTGCAGCCTCAAATCTCAGGTTTCATATTAATGCAGTCGTTTATATTAATACGGTATCGTTTCTATAGTAACAGCTCACTCACAGGGAAAACTGGGTGAAGTTTTCTGTAAGGAGATGTTTATTTAAAATTTATGGAAGGAGTCTCCAGTGTTAGAGGCAATCTTTTCTGACATCTTCAGGACAGAGGACAGAAGATTTTTTGTCTTATTAACTTCAAGTGAGAGAAAAAAGAGAGAGAGGCTGGTGAGGGAAGGACGGTTTACAGTTGCTATAACGTAAGCGAGAACAGGAACTAACTTGTTTCTCAAGCATTAAATGTAACCACTAAATGGAGAAAGTATGATGCATCATTCTTTAAGGAATAAAAATGTGTAATCGTTGGCAAAAATGCTTTCTTGTCATGGTAACATTAACTCTGCTTCATCACGCCACTCTGTTGTTGATTATTTTCCTGTAACAGCGTGACGCAGAGTGTTTTATTCACAGACTCTCTCGGTGTGGTGAGTAAATGTGTGATTTTTTTATTGCAGGTTATTAAGGAGTTTGCAGCCATAAATGTGAAAATCATGCTTGCTGGATGCAGCCGTAAGTGCAGATATAATGTAAATATAAATTGATGTTACAATTTTAAAAATGCTGGGTATTGATCGTGTGTGTGTGTGTGTGTGTGATGTTGGACAGGAACTCTGCTCTCTGATCTCAGGACTCTGCAGTTCTTCAGCGGTCCTGTGACCCTGGACATCGTCTTTCCTACTATTCATGATGCTGTACTGCACTGCCAACACACGAGGGCGCTCTCCCCCAGCCCTACAGCCAGTGAGCACTAGGAAACAGGAAGTGCTGTCCTGAAGTGTGGAATGAGTGAGTTTTGAGTATAAAAGCATTTAGAAGCAAGAAAGGAACTTGACGTCAAGCACTTCTACCCGTAACACCTCCTGCCTTTAAACTCCTCACGTGACTGCGTGAAGATAATGTGAGTAAAACACGTTCTATATGACCACAGCACTGAACAGTTACGCACACAGACGTGGACTCGGATTCATACCTCTTTAGCAGTCTGTTGTTGTTGTTTTTGTTTTTTTTTCTACTGAACACACTCTGTTTTTCCCAGAACGTCACATCCTAAAGTTTTACGGTGTTTTCACACTTTCTCACTCAACCACCTGCCTGGATGTTGATGTCATTTTTTTTGTTTTTTTTGTTTGTTTGTTTTTTTCTGACATTTTAAATTAATGAATTAAAAAAAAAATTACGATGTAACTGGAAAAAATTTAATATTACAATAAATATAGTTAAAATATTAATTTTTATTTAGGTTTTTTTGTTTGTTAGTTTTTTTGGTGACATTTTATTTAAATTATTAAAAATGATTATTTAAAATGTGACCAAAACAAACCAAAGAAAAACAACATGAATTAAAAATATTAGTATTAAATTGATATTAAATGAAAAAAAGAAATAAAATTATAATTAATAGCAATGACAATGAATGAAGGAATGAATGAATGATATTTTAATAACTAAGCAAATAAGTAAGCGAGTAAATAAATAAATAAATCATTCACTCATTCATTCATCACACTTTTCAGACTTTTGACTGACGTCAAAGCGCTTCTTTACCTCCTGACCAATCAGGTCGCAAAGTTGGGGGACAAACGAGAAAAACAAGCATGGCGTACAAAGTGTCAGCGAGTGAATACGAGGAGATTTCCACCGTGCTGGAACAATCTTTCTTTCATCTGGATTACTGAGAATAACACATCTAACCTAGGGCTAAGCTAGTTAGCTAGCTGACACTAGGAACACTGAAGAGCGTTGCTATGGTTACAGCACATGCTTCTTTACTTCCTGACGTGCAGTCGTTTGCGGTTGCGTTTAAAACCGTACAAATGACTTTTTACGTGCGTTACTGGTGTTTTTAATAGATGGAGATGTGACATTGTGATAAAAACGTAAGCTCAGATGCTGTTACAGTGTTAGTTTATAGTCCCAATGCTGGAAAAGATCAAATTTTATATTTAAGATGCTTCACTGTGTGTCACTTTTGTATTTTTCACTGGATTTGGTTTTTGATTTATAATCTAAGGAACCGGTTAAGAGACTGGATGTTATAAACCAAATGCTGATGTTACTGTTTTTGATGTGTGTTTTTTTTTTTTTTTTTTTTTTTAAATTCACCTACTAAAAAAAAAATAAAAAAATCAGACTGACCGAGTCTGATTACCCACAGACTCGGCTGATAGTGTCTTGAAATTGTAAGAATTAATATTCGAATATGTTAATATATTATTGTGTGTGTGTGTGTGTGTGTGAGAGAGAGGCGCTCGTTATGAAACATGGTCAGCGTTTCCCCTGCAGAGAAATTAAGCCTGAAGCTGTGTAGTTGTGTGTAGTTTATATAATAATGTAACACTATTTTGTGCTTTTTAGAGTTATTTTGTATAATAAAAGGAACTATATGTATATAAACTCTAAAACGATTGTGTGCTTTTGATTCTTTTCCCCTTTATGCCCAGGTTCACTCAGGATCACAGGAATACTGGTGGTACATTTTTATTTATTAATTATAACAGTAAAGAAAAGAAAAGACTCAAACGATGATGAATACACAGTTTGACTGTTTCTCTTGGAAAGAAGGACAGCGGGAAAGGGAACGGGAACGCGGGGTTTAGTTGTAGGTCATGTATCGTGGGGTCGCGCTGAACTTGGCGTACGATTTGATGACTTTGTTCACGGCTTCGAGGAAATCTTTCTCGGTGGCGATTTTCCTGCGAGCTCGGATGGCGAACATGCCCGCCTCCGTGCACACGCTCCGGATCTCCGCGCCTAGACGCCGAGTTTCACAAAACACGAGTTCAGTCAGGGATTTAAGCTTCAGATCTAGTGTAAAGTTATATTTTTTTATATATATATATATATATATATAAATATATAAATATATATATATATATAAATAAATAAATAAAAGAAGAATTAAGCATTAAACTCATACCTGTGCTGTTGGGACAGAGGCGGGCCAGCAGCTCGAACCGAATGTCTCTCTCTACACTCATGGAGCGAGCGTGAATCTTGAAGATATGAGTGCGACCCTGAAAAAAATCAAATTAAAAAAAATCACACACACACACACACACACACACACACACGCAAGGACTGTCATGACGTGAAAAGAAAAGTCGTATTCTGATACTCTGGTACGTCTGTAGTTATTTTTTTTTTAAAGTATTTAAATAATCTACATTGAATATGAAATGTTTTCATGTCTAAGAATCTACTACAGATACCACCGCTTCATTAACATGAGAATCTATGAATTATGCAGAAGTATCCAGGTGCCAAATAAACGCCTTCAGAGCTCGCTTTTGCTCCGTAGATTAAACCTTTGAGACCCAGCGCTCAGTTAGTGATGTCACTTTGAGCCAATCAGGAGCGAGATTCGAGGATGACATGGCACCTGGACACTTCTGCATAATTCACGGATTCTCATGTTAATGAGTCGGTGGTATTTGTAGTAGTTTCTTAGACATGAAAATATTTCATATTCAGTAAAGGTTATTTTAATGGTTTAAATAAATAAATAAATAAATAAATAAATAAATAAATAAATAAATACAGATGTGCCAGAGTATCAGAATCGGACAGATGTCGGTCTGATGCGCTGGACTGAACCACAGATTAATGCGGGTTTTCTTAAAGCACGCCCCCATCGTGCCTGTGAGGTTTCACGTAACTTGGTGACAAAATGGGATCCGTGCATTTGTACTTACAGTTTATAATCTGGACAGATCCCTGACAAACGTTTGAACGCTCAGTGCGTGAGAGAGAATGTCCTCACCTCCAGGTCAGGCAGGCTGAATTCGATCTTGCGGTCCAGACGACCGGGTCTCATGAGAGCCGGGTCCAGAGTGTCGGGTCGGTTGGTGGCCATCAGGACCTTGATGTTTCCTCTGGGGTCGAAGCCGTCCAGCTGGTTGATGAGCTCCAGCATGGTCCTCTGAACCTCGTTGTCTCCTCCAGCTCCGTCGTCGAAACGCGCTCCTGCACAGGGTCGTTACATCAGTGCATCCGCCACAACACCTCCCCCTAAATTCATTTTTTAATCTGCCACGGTCACGCTGCAGAGACTGCAGGCATGACCATGCAGACCACTGACTTTTTTTTGGGAATTTGGGAATTCCAAAAAATTAAACCTTATTAGGAAGACATAAGGTCGTACCTTGGTTAGAGATACTAATCACAGTAAAATACACACACACACACACACACACCACCGTGTGCTTTCAATATAGTCCTTTTACAAATCACTTCTGAGATTATTTATATATATAAAAAAACCTGCAGCGCACTTGACCATGCTGTTTGAACGCGCCTCTGTCTTAAGTCTTAATCACTTTCTAATTATTATTATTACCATTAAAATTATTTTTGGCATTAGACTTGACGTTGTAGGACTATTTCAACTCTTTTTCCCTGTTCTTTCCAGCCAAAAAGTTTTTTTTTTTTTTTTTTTTTTTTTTTTAAATCATTTTGTCTGAAAATGTCTGGTAGCATCCCTAATTAAATATATTTAAAGGTGCAATAGTTGATTTTCTTTTTTTATTCCTTACTTGTGTAAATAATCTGGATGATATGCAGACCATGATTAAAACAAAACAAAAAAAAATGGATTGAATCAAGTCATGGCCTTAACGAAGGCGTATTAAGTTGCTGTGAAAACCCGTTTGGAAAACGGACGTCCTGTCCGGAAGGCTGTTTGTGTTTGGATGCGGCTCCTGTTAATCGTTTTATAGACACTCGCCTCTCCAGGCCATCGAAGATCCTGTGGGTGGAGCTTCGTGAACACGCGTGGGAATCATTCAAACGTCAAACCCACCTAACCTAATCTTGGACGGACGACTAATACAGTATTCGTGAACGACGTGGACTATCAAACTAATCCGTTAGCTAAGTCGAACACACTCTGATAAACCTTATTTCAGGCTTATGATCTCAAAACGGTCTCGGTTCGGCGTGACAGAAAGCGAGGACGCCGCGTCAGAGCATTTAATCGGGGAAAAGATGAGCGTGTCATCTGAAAGATCACTAATGTTAATGAACTGAGGAAGGGGGCGGGGCTTCCGGAGGTCAGTTAATCTCAGCGAGTTCAAAACAACAGCTGTCCATCATTCCAGAGTCATATGAATGAGGAGGTCGGGTCTGCATGTTAAAATCAGTAGATGTTAAGGAAAGTGATGAACGAGAATCATTACCTCCAATAGCGTCTATTTCATCGAAGAAGATGAGGCAAGCCTTCTTGGTCCTGGCCATCTCGAACAGTTCCCGAACCATTCGAGCTCCCTGAAGAGAAAACGATACAGACGTGGTGTCGTTAACGGAATTTATCAGTGTGGCGTCGTCGGTGTGTTCAGCGGCGACGTCCTCACCTCTCCCACGTACTTCTGGACCAGCTCAGAGCCGATGACTCTGATGAAGCAGGCGTCGGTGCGATTGGCCACGGCGCGAGCACACAGGGTTTTCCCCGTTCCCGGAGGTCCGAACAGCAGCACGCCTTTAGGAGGCTCGATGCCCAGGTTCACAAACCGCTCCGGCTAAACGGAAAGAAGAGAGAAGCAGGTTCAGACCGGGAAGTAACAGAAAGTTCATTTTTAATGTTCAGAGGATGACGTACATGCAGCAGAGGGGTCTCCACCACTTCCCGGAGCTTCTCGATCTGCTCTTTACAACCTCCGACGTCGCTGTAGGTCACGTCTGGCTTCTCCTCCACCTGTTCACCGACACCGATTTATTCTCATCACTGTTTATTTTTATTCTCTGTGCCATCACGTGAGCTGTACTAGGCTGTTAGAACACCAACAGTAAATTCGCCATTCTGACTGTTGACACAGTGCCATTTATTTAGCATTTATGGAAGGAGTCTCCAGTTCCAGAGGTAAACCTTTAACTAAGTTTTGCGCCATCTTCAGGACAGAGGACTTTAACACTTTTTATGGTTTGCTTTTTTGTCTTATTAACTTCAAGAGAGGAAGAAAGAGAGAGGCTGGTGCAGGAACGACCGTTTACAGCTGCTATAACGTAAGCGAGAACAGGAACTAACACGTTTCATGGACATTAAATGCAACTATAAACGGATAAAATATATAACATTGTTCTTTAAAAAGTTCAAAACTGTCATCTTTGGAAAATCGCTGTAGTATAAGAGGAATAAAACGCTCCTGCTGACATGCTGTTATACGAAAATGATCACCTTCAGGCTGGTAACAGTAACTCAGCTTCATCACCTCACTGATTGTTTTCCTATAACAGCATGACATGGGTGTTTTTTTTTTTTATTCCGTACACAGCGTCGATAATTACAACCACCATCACTCTTTCTCTCTCTGTTGGTTTTAGCAGCACAAAGGAATTGACTTTTAGTAATAAAACTTAACGTCGTTCCTCATAACTAACACTGTACTGATTAACACTTTTATTTATGTTTATGGATTGACTGTAGATAGAGAATCGTTACGATGAATAAAAACGCAGCTCGCTGATGGAACGTAACCTCACTGCTAGTGTGTGTAACTTCCTGTTAGCCCGAGATTTTCTACAGATAGAGAGATAGATAACTGTATTAATCCCAGAGGGAAATTCACAGAAAGCCAAAAAGTAGAGTGTGCAAGCAAGAGTATTCAGAATAATCAAAAATAAACTAACATATTCAGTTAAATAAAATATATAGTATAGGATATAATGTGAAAATTAAATTTAAAAATGTGATCAAACTAAGTAGAAGTTACAAAAAACAGAAGAAATTAAAGAAAAGGATGATAGTAGATAGCTAGTAAGTAAACAGAAATAACTAACGTAGGTGAGAAAAAAAACGTCGCGAGCTGCTGTAACCGGCCGCCATCTTGAATACGGTGACGGTCTGATTTCTAGAGTTTGATCTCTTACTTATCACGCAGTGCCGGATTGGTTGCTCACCTGCATCATGGTCACGGTGGGGTCGATTTTGGGAGGGAGTGGAATGTGGATCTGGTACTTGTTTCTGTCGACGCTAGAAGACGAGAGGAAACAGAACATCGGTTTTACAGCAGACATTTCATGGCGGTTATTGTCATCGTTCTGCCTCTTCGCTACGTACCCGACTCTCATGCCTTCCTCGATGTCGGTCGGGGCGACTTGATCGCTCAGATCCACCACGAACTTGGCAAACTGCTTCACGTTGATGATGTACTTCGGATCCTCCGAGTCGGCGTTGATTATCTTCGTGCACCTGAACAGTCAGGAATGTTACAGCTTCATGACGTGTGTGATGAGGAAGTCACTAGGTGAGGAATAAAACACTTCTGGTGTGCTGTTACGGGAAAATAATCGACTCTGATGTGCTAACGGTGACTCGGCTTCACCACACCACTCCGGTGCTGACTGGTTTCCTATAACGGCACATCCTGAAGCCGTGCCCCGACGGGATTAAACGTGCACGAGGTCCTGGGGTCATTTCCTTTTTTTACTATTTTAAGTGCTACTCTGTCGGTGTTTTTCTCCGTCCTCCTCGGACAAAATTACAGGTCTACTCTGATTCTCCAAACAGCGCTCGTCTGATCGGTTTATTCCAGTCCAGATGCAAGCATCTCACCTCAGGTTGGAAAATAAGTATGGTTTATCTGCTGCTATTTGCTGTATTTCGTCTCGGAGCGTGTGTATCAGCGCCCCTCCCCAGATATTTTTATTGTACTGCATTTTATTTAAGTTAAAGCAGCTTCTCTCTACAGAAGACCTGTGATTCGGCTCTTATTACAGCGCGGTTAGACTGCTGGGATTCTCTGTATGTCGCCTTTCATCAAGCCGCCTGGTCCTCACTCTCGCTTGTGCGAAATGCAGCAGCCGGATTTTTTTTTTTTTAACCAGGGACCAAAAAGAGGGATCATTCCTGCTTTCTCTCCTGCTTTGGCATCTCTTCACTCACTTCCTGTTAAGCTCAGAATTCTTATTTATGTCATTCAAGCTGTTTCTGGTCTTCCTCCACAGTACATTATAGACCTTCTTCACCTTTACTCTTCTACCAGAACACTACGATCTTGTAATCAGCAACAACTTCTTCTGTCCCGTGCAGTCGTACTAAGACGAAAGGTTTCCCCCAAACTCTGGAACAGAACAGTCTCCATCTTTTAACCTTCTCTTTAAACCTATTGTTATTCTTTGTGCTATGGTGTTATTTAATGTTTTGCTATATGAGGTTATGGACAGAACTTTGGACTTTGCAACTACTGTTGTCTTAAAATGTGCTTTATAAAGAAAATTTGACTCGATTTGATTGCTGTCTGGAGGAGAAGTCTAATAAATGTGTTACAGACGTCCAGCTGAGGAACTGATCCGATCCGAACAGGGCTTAACTCTGCGCCAATCCGCCAACGAGTCGTTCGGATCATTACCGCGTTCAGGGGATGTAAAATATTAACATGAACATTAATCCGAATGTAAATGCGTAGATCGTACCTGGCCACCTGCAGCGGCTGTTCGCTCTGCAGCGTCTGTTTATCAGCAGCCAGGTCCCATAGCGCAGGAGGAGCCAACCCCGTATCCGACTCCTTAATGCCTGCGCAATCCGAGCAGACGCTTTACAACAACACGACACATCCACATCCACTAACACGAGATCTGTGCGTCTAAATCTGTTTCCGTCTGCGGCCTCGTCTCACGCCTACCTACCTGTGAGCTCGTTGATCTTCTTGAGGAGCTGCTGGATGTCGTCCTCTACTTGCTTGATCTGGCGAGAATACGTGCTCTGGCCCTGTACGCCAACAAACATCATTTAAACATCATTTCAAATCATTTCAACGACACGGCGCAGTGATGTCACTAATCAAAATGGGTACTCACGTAAGTCTTTAGAAGAGCGATGTCTCCTTCATCCAGAGCTAGAGGGGGAAAAAACACAAACAAACAAACAAACAAAATAAATAAGTCAGCTTCTTAAAGAATCGAAAGATGAAATGAATTCATTTCAAGTAAAATTATGTGGCTATTAAACGTGTGAACTGAAAGATATCAGGAAACCTGGCTCGTTTCTTTTTTCCCCCCTTTTTATCCACAGTTTAGTACGAGAGAGCGATTTGACTAAAACATCGTTATCCTGATACGTAAAGACGTCTTTAGGACACACGAGATACAAGTTTTTCAACAAACTGTCAGAAAAACAATAGTGTTATGTGTTAAAAACCTTAATGGATACTTTTATTTAATGTTTACAAAAATAAATTATTTAACAGTAAAAAGGAAAAGAAAAAAAATCTAATTTTTTAACATATAATTTTCAGGATTCAAATCTTTAAAATTTGTTTTAAAAGATTCAAAATTGAATCTAATCTCATCAGCTGTGGTGTTTTACTACCTGCCCTTTTTTTTTTTTTTGTTAAAAGTAAAATGTTAAAGATATTGAAAACAAAACGGAGATAATTTCACAATATAAAAATAAACAAGTTGATACTTTAATGTCTCAAAAAAAAAAAAAAAAATTAGCAATTTAACTATTTTACAAATGTAAAGATTTTAAAGTATAACATTTTAAAAAATCAGGAATTATGCCAATAAATGTGAATACTTTTAATTATAATTTTTTAAAAATGTTTTCATTTGACATGTGATAACTTCAGAACGTTTATTGTGACAGTGTATCACAATATCAGGGGGGAAAAAACCTTGATGCAGCAGCGCTTTAGTCTTTCCTGCTCTCTCTTCCAAAGCTTCACCTTTCACACTAATACCTTCTCGTAGCTCGCCAACTACCCGAATGAGTACGAATTCTACACCGAAATGACGTCACTGCGACACACAAGGTGGTAACTTCTCACGAAAATAACATGAAAACCACATCACGTAACACATCAGCAGCACGATCACTCAACCCATCAGAAATACTTGTATATAAACACGTTTAATGGGTTTCAGGGTGGAGTTTCCCTTTAATGAGACACAACCAGGTTCATTAACAATTTTTTTTTTTAAGTGTGGTGTAAATGTTTAGCTTGATAACAAAGAAGACCTCAATTGCTCCAAAATTTTGAATAAGAAACAGGTCATATATTGAATACTTCTGTAAATATGGTCTAAAGTAATGTACACTTTTCTATTCCGAAACACATGGGGGCACAAACTTTTGCACCCAATAGTAACTAATGCAGTCGTTTGGTTTGATGAATTAGCCGAGCATGCTAACGTCCTATTTAACTCTAGTTACCTGGTAACAATCAAGTATTAGCCAATTTTAATATCTATATAATTATTTAGATTTATATTTTAATTCTTATATCACGAAAAAAATAATAATTCATGGTAACTACGGTTACAAAGCGCTCATATGTATGTTAGCAATGTAGCGGTAAATGCTAGCTACGTAAAATGCTACTATTTTACATTTTAAACAAAATTTTAAATATACCTCGAATTGGCCCGTCATCTTTATCCTCCTCTTTGATTTTGCGCTGCTCGGCTCCTAAATAATCCGGCATTTTTATTTATTTATTTATATGCTTCTCGTCAGTGGCAGTGGAGGCAAGATTACACAGCAGGTTTTTTAGCTAGCGTAGTGCTTCACTTCCGGTTCACGTCCTGTCTGTATGCTCTGTAAATATCCGGTTTAAAAAATAAAAGCCATTCTTTCTTTCAGTTCATAATTACTTGTTCAACGTTTCGTTTAGGTCTTTTATTTTGAAAGACGGTTACTCTTTCGCCCCTCCTGGAGTCTCGCTTACCTTTTAGCCATGTTATTGTTTTCTTCTGATTATTATTTTTTTTAATTAGCAAAATCTAAATGTTAGATCTGACTGTAATTATATTTAAAAAGTGTTTAGTGAGTAAATGCGTTAATATGCAGATGAATTTAATGAATTGTGTAGTGCTGAGTTTAACACAAGCTGTATAGATGCTTAAAGGAAATCCAGTGCATTCATCCTACATGCATGTTTGGATATTTTAGTGTCATATGCTGCTGAATTTAATTTATTAACTGAAGAAAATCTTTATTTGTAGTTGCAAAGATGTAGCTAGACCTAGCAGTGCCATAAGTGAGAACAGCCTTTCAGGTAAGCATTGCATTTACAGGTTTTAAAATGTTTCACATGTTAATGCAGTGTGTTATTGCTGACTGATGTTCACGATTTGTGTGTTTGCATGATGCTGCACATGTTGATGGACTATAAATTGTTCTCAAAAGCATTGGCCAACCTTAAAATAAGGCTTGCCACCCCTTAGTGTTCTTCTGGCCCCCTTTGGCCACCCCATGTCTCAGAAACATGGCCACACCACTGACTTTTCCACTATTTGTGAAGATCTTGGCCATGGATCCTTAACAGAGCTCATAATTTACAAGTAAAGAATAACGTTAAAGCAAAACGTCACTCTGAAACACATTAAATATATTTATATTAAATGATCTTATATCTTGACTATTTATATTGAATTGAATTATTATTTATTAGCAGTTGTGTGATGTGCTGATGTCACAAGAGGATGTTGTTACTGCTAGCACATTTATAATGATCAAGGTTTGCTGTAGAAAGTTATTAAAAGTTAAGTTATTAAAGGAGCAATCATATGAATGAGAAATCCAGCGTAGGAGTAGTGGAGACATTGGAGCAAACTCTGGACTCCACGTCCCAGAATGCACTGCAGCTACACACCCTAGAACGCAGAGACTCGGCGAGATCGTTATGTAGTGATCTACGAGATGGCGAGCGTGATGGCGTGAACGCTGACATGTTAGAAGCTGATCCGTTTGAGCACGGAGAGCTGGGAAGACTAAAACATTAAAGCACCGCTGCATCGCTCTGCTCTCTTTAGGTAGAGCTGAAGCCAGGGTGAACGAGAATGGCACCTTGGGTAGGAAAATGGAGGCAATTTCAACAGGCCAACATGTCGATGAAGGACTTCATTGCAAAATAAATGTTGAAGAATTTCTACACTTACATTGTGCAAAACTTTATACTGCACTTATATTTATGCCTGTGTACACAGAATTATTTATTTATTTGATATTTTTCCACGATATTACTGCGAATATCGCTACAGCCCGCTTCTGCACATGCACTTTTGTACTTTATGATAAAAATTTTTTTTTATTTCTACCTCATTGTACTTTCTACCTTATTACCACTTTCTTTATTTTTACTGACATCCGAATAAGTTTTTTCTATTCGAATAAGTCCTTATTTGCATATCTACTTTGGGTCCCTAGAGGACTAGTGGTTAGGCCACAGCGCTCTCACCTCCGCGGCCCGGGTTCGATTCCCGGCCAGGTCTTCAACCCCAGCCACTGGGGCTGCGTGCAAGCAGTGTGCTCTCAGTGCCGGCCCCAAGCCCGGATAAAATTGCGGAGGATTGCGTCAGGAAGGGCATCCGGCATAAAAACTGTACCAAATCAAAGACACGGACCGATGATCCTCTGTGGCGACCCCTAACGGGAGCAGCCGAAAGATAACAACAACATTGTATATCTGTTATCTTATCCTCTACTCTGACGGCATCTGCTGGATTACTCTAAACGATCTCTCCCTGTTCCTGTTCAGTGACAAAAAGTATCTTATCTTAAAGATTAATATGCAACTCACTGGAGTTTTCCTGTAATGTGTCATAGACTTTTTTTTTTTAAACGCATCCACGTTTTGAGATTTCTTCCGGTTTCTGCTCAGAATGAACGACATGAACCTCAGTCCGGTGGGCATGGACCAGCTCAGCGTGCCCTCCGTCAGTGCCAGTCATCTGGGCCTTGCTACCTCGCCCACCCACAGCCACAACCCCATCACCACTCCAGGTTAGAGCGCTCGAGTCGTTATGCAAGGAATAAAAAAAAAACAACCCACTGTGTGTCGTGCTGTTACAGGAAAATAATCAGTGATGACGCGGAGTTACTGTTATAGCACCCCGAAGATGATTCTTTTCTTCATTAACTTTAAGAGAGAGAGAAAAAAGCGAGGCTGGCAGGGGGAACCACTGTTTATAGCTGCTGTAGCGTAACTCGTTTCACGAACGTTAAATGTAGCTATAAACGGATAAAAAGTGTGAATTGTTCTTCGTATGAGAAAAGGGAATTGTTGGTAAGTTGCTGAGGTGTAAGAGGCTCACGTCATCGTTGATTATTTTCCTATAACAGCACCACACGGAGTGTTTTATTCCTGACTTAACATGCGACATACGGTATAATGTACATAACCGGTGATTTGTTTTGTATAAAGTTATAGCGTGACTCTAAGAGCAAATCGGTTATAAATATAAAGGATTTGCACTATTGTATGCTATTATAGATGATATTAAAGATTATGTCTTTTTTTTTACTCTTTAGCCATCGTGTATCTCTCTGCTCCTTTCACAGGAATGCCGGTCGCCATACCGAGCCTGGGGCCGTCTCTCGGCCCGCTGCCCTCGGCGCTGTCCCTGATGTTACCCATGGGGCCGTTGGGAGACCGAGGAGTCATGTGTGGTCTTCCAGAGAGGAACTACACCCTGCCTCCTCCCCCGTACCCTCATCTGGAGAGCAGCTATTTCAGACACATCCTCCCAGGTAAGAAACTTCATACACATTATGTTACCTTGTTTCAGACTAATGGTGAGGTGATACGAACAAAATATCATATCATGATACTTTTCTATGACACATGATATGTATCACGATATATAGGACTAAATTAAAGCAAAACACTATTGCATTTAACAAAAAAAAAGAAAAAGCTGGGTAATATTTCTATATAATGTACTAAAACTGGAAAAAAAACGAAAAAATTGTAAATAAATAACAGAAATAATGATGAATTCTATGAATACTAATAATTCTATTAAATTCTAATGATAAATAAATAAAAATACATTTTAAGTGATTTGAAAGGGAATTTTAATATCAGATCAGCTGCTTCCGATTATTAATTAAAAAAAAAAGTTTAAAAAGTTACTATACCCGTGATATCTTGGATATTGAAATCATCAGCCTTCCTTATTTCAAGTTTTTTCTTTAGTTGAGTTAGTTCCTGACAGATGTGAGCGCTGCACTGCACCCGAATAACCCGGATAAACGAGACTGAGCGCTTTTATCGTCACGGTAACGCTCGCTTCGTTTCCGTCACTAGTCTTTTCAGCTAATGACATTTGAACTGAGCAACATTTTTTTTCTTTCTGGATCACGTAGCTAAAATTTGTTTTTGTTTTGAATGAATTAAAGACATTGTAAGGAAAATGTTTGTCTGGAAAAATGGCAATAGCTCCGTAAGTGTGAGTCAAATCAGACAAAATCAGAGAAGTTGGTTTTAGTAAAAAATAAAACACAAAAGCGTGGATTTGAAATTTTCCTGAAGGTGCCAACACTTTCGAAACAAACAAAATGAAGCAGAGTTACTCTTACCACCCCGACGCTGATTATTTTCCTATAAAAGCACGTCCTGAAAGTGGTTTATTTCGTCTTATTTCAAAGTTAAATGTAATATTGTTAAATGTAACAATTTTTTTTTTTGCTGTTTTCTTCATAATTTGATAGAAAATGAATCAACACCTTCTCCTGACCAATCAGAGTCCAGAGTTCAACAGCGCTGTGGAGTATTTGACTTTATACTATAGATAACTGCCGTGTTTTTGACTTTTAGTTTACTAACTACACATTAAAAAAATCTCTGTGCAAACAAACCAAGCTGTATTTATTGTTTTTTTTTTTTATGTTCCACTTGAAGCAGACGCATGAATAATAACATTATAGAATTATAAGAAAGTGGAACCCAATAACCTGGCATGTGTCATGTGACATGACTATGGATTTTTGAAAATAATAAACAAATGTAAAATAGACAGAAACAAAGTGGGGAAAAAATGATTCTAACCGACTTAACATCTGGCTTTGTTTTTTTTGCCCCGTAGGTATTCTGTCGTATTTGGCCGATCGGCCTCCGCCGCAGTACATCCACCCCAGCAGCCTTAACATGGACGCCACTCTGTCCGTGCCCAACAACAACCCTCAATCCCTCGACCCCTACAGCGGCCCAGGCGGACATTTAGAACAAGGCCTGGTGTCCATAGACTCACGGCAGGGTGACCTCCACCAGGGCGGCGCTCATGAGGTGCAGCTGGACACCGCCGGGCTCGCAATGGAGTCACGTGTGAACAGCCCCATGTCTCCTGACGGTATGGGGGAAGAGCTGGCCAACATGGACGGAGTGGTAGTGACCGCAGACACGCAGCAGCCTCTCGGCGGCAGGAATCAACCCCACGAGAGCCTGGAGGGAGGCGTCATGGCCCTGCACGGCCCCGGACTGGAGCTGCCCGTGGTGATGGAGCAGGAACACATGAGCGGACGTGTAGGGAGCAGCTCAGGAACCGGAGCCGCGGGAGCTCTGAGTGAAGCTCTACACTCTAACGGTGAGCTGAACTCGGGTGTGGTCAGTGTGGTGCTCACCGGAGCCATGGCACCACAGACTCAGCTCGAACCTGTGTCACTGCACAGCTCAGGCATGGGGCTGGAGCCCGTAAACGTGTCCCCGATCACCGCCGAGGTCTCTCTCGGCCCCGATAACAGCCTCGTCCTGGTCAACTCCACGCTACAGCTGGAGAACGCCACCGCAAACAAGGAGAGCATGACCACTGCTTTCACGATTTGTAAGTTAAACAATAAACGCAAATACCTGCTTCACAGATTCAGCTAATATTTTGGTAATTGTCTCACATATCGTTAAATACGTATAAGAAAATAATCAAATAAAAAAGCACTGACACTGGAGACTCCTTCCATAAATGTTACATAAAAGTCTCCTATCAGAAAACTTCACCATATCAACACTGAAATGTTTTTTACTCTTATTGACTCCATTAAATATTAAATTACCTCTAAAACTATAAAACTGATCAAATTAAGTTTATTTAAAAAGAACATGGGATTGTAGTTTATTGCTTTTTTTCTCTGGAGTGAGAAACGATTTTTTTTTTGGTGTTTTTGTTTTTTTCTGCATTTTTTCTAACAAAATTTAAATGTGTCCTGTTGCTGTGTTTTCTTTTTCACATCTATTGCTTCATTTTACCAATTTTATCATGTTTGAATGTCATGAAAAAGTTACTCATGGAGCGCAAAGCAGGTTTTCAGGCCCCCGTTATTCGTTCGGTGAATAACCTGAATTGTCTTTGAATGATCTTGCATCTTGTAATTCATTCATTATTAATGATTTGCTGAATGAACGTGTGTGTAGGGTGCACTTTATGTGAGCGCTCTTACAGCTCCGACTGTCCTGAACACGGACCCGTCACCTTCATCCCAGACACGCCCATTCAGAGCAGAGCCCGCCTCTCTTTGCCCCGCCCACTGTGCCTCCGTGTGTCTGTGGCTGATGAGCCCAACGGTCAGTGAAGATATTTTGTACTGTTAAAAGGATACGACAAGCATTATTACAGAAATAAATTTCTGGCATTGCAGCATGGTCTCAGGGTGTTTTTAATTTGAGGATGGCATCAAACCTCACAAAGCGTAATCTCTTCTGTCCTGAAGATGTCAGAAATATAAAAGTTACAGCGTTACTTCTGACTGTTACTAAGTGCTGACGCCGGAGACATTGGAAAGTATGCGATAATTGCCAACATGTACCATAATCTCCTCAGGTGTGTTTGCACGGGAGACGATTCCTAGCAGGACCTGCTTCGGCCCGATGGTCGGACAGCACTGCAGCAGCGTAGAGCTCTCAGACTGGACTGATAAAGATACGCCTCAACTCTGGAAGGTTAGTCTTTGTAGAAAATGCAAAAAAATAAAAAATACATACAGATAGGTCTGGAAGTATTTGGACAATGACGGAGTTTTTGTGATTTTGCCTTTATACACCACCACAATGGATTTGAAATAAAACAATCAAGATGTGATCGAAGTGTAGACTTTCAGCTTTATTTTAAGAGGTTCCACCAAAATATGGCATTTACCATTTAGGAATTACAGCCATTTTCAACAAAGTACCTCCATTTTCAGGGTCTCAAAGGTATTTGGACAAAGTGACATAATTGTAAATATAACCATAATTTTAATACTTGGATGAAAATCCTTTGCAGTCAATGACTGCCTGAAGACTGGAGCCCGTGTTCTCAAAACTCAAATTCTGAGTTTCCTCCCTGGAGATGCTTTGCCAGGCCTTCACTGCCGCCACCTTCAGTTGCTGCTTGTTTGTGGGTCTTTCTGCCTTCAGTCTTGTCTTCAGTAAGTGAAAAGCAGCTCTATTGGGTTGAGATCAGGCGACTGACTTGGCCATTGAAGAATATTCCATTTCTTTGCCTTCAAAAAGTCTTGAGTTGCTTTTGCAATATGTTTAGGGTCGTTATCCACCTGCACTGTGAAGTGGTGTCCTATCAGTTTTGTAGCATTTGGCTGAATGTGAGCAGAGAGTACAGCCCTATACACCTCAGAATTCATCCTGCTACTTCTGTCAGTAGTCACATCATCAATAAACACCAGTGAGCTCGTTCCATTGGCAGCCATACATGCCCATGCCATAACACTGCCTCCACCATGTTTGATACATGATGTTGTATACTTTGGATCATGAGCTGTTGCTTTCTTTCGCCATACTTTTCTCTTCCCATCATTCTGGTACAAGTTAATCTTGGTTTCATCAGTCCAAAGAATCTTATTCCAGAACATGGGAGGCTTTTTTAGATGTTTTCTGGCAAAGTCTAATCTGGTTTTCCTGTTCTTGAATGTTACCAGTGGTTTGCACCTTGTTGTAAACCCTCTGTATTTACATTCATGAAGGTGTCTCTTGATTGTAGATTTTGACAATGATACGCCTACCTTCTCCAGAGTAATCTTGACTTCTGTTGATGTTGTGAAGGGGTTTTTCTTCACCAAGGAAAGGATTCTGCGATCATCCACTTTAGTTGCTTTCCGTGGTCTTCCAGGCCTTTCGATGTTGTTGAGCTCACCAGTGCTTTCCTTCTTTTTAAGAATGTACCAAATTGTTGATTTGGCCACACCTAAGGTTTTTTCTCTTTGATAGGTCTCTTTCGTTTTTTCATTCTAATGATGGCCTCCTTCACTTGCATTGAGATCTCCTTGGACTTCATATTGGTAGCTCCAGTCGAACAGCTGCCAAATGCCAACTCAATACCTGATATCAACTCCAGACCTTTTATCTGCTTCATTTGTCTTGAAGTAACGAGGGAATGGACCGCACCTGGTCAATTAACTTCTTGTCAGTCAATTGTCCAAGTACCTTTCAGCCCCTGAAAATGGAGGTACTTTGCTTAAAATGGCTGTAATTCCTAAATGGTAAATGCCATATTTTTGTGGAGCCTCTTAAAATAAAGCTGAAAGTCTACACTTCGATCACATCTTGATTATTTTATTTCAAATCCATTGTGGTGGTGTATAAAGGCAAAATCACAAAAACTCTGTCATTGTCCAAATACTTCCGGACCTGACTGTACATAGTCGTTAAATAAATTAATGAATCGAACAAGTAATACACTGTAATTTGACACCTCTATTTTTTCCCTTTTTTAATTGTTGATTATTTAAATTTTTCCAGATACATCTTATCTAAATTGGTTATTTCTAGAAAGGATACAAGCTTAAAAAAAATGTGTTTTTGATTTTCAGATGTTCCACAACGACATCTTAGAGTTCTGCATAGTGACGACTGATGAAAATGAATGCAGCTGGATGATGTTTGTGAGAAAAGCAAGGTACCACGATCACAGGTCTTAATAAATATAATCTCAGTCCCAGAGGCTTTTCGGTTAATCACCTTGTTTTTTTTGTTTGCAGGACGACAGAGGAGCAGAATCTGGTGGCATATATTGATAACGGGAAGCTGTTCTTCTGTACGTCCAGAGAGATTGTCCCCGAGCAGGAGCTGTTATTCTATTACAGCAGGGAATACAGCAGACAGCTGGGTTAGACAGCGTCCTGATCTCTCTGCAATACACTAACTGTTACCAGGGCTTTCAGCTCTCTGTACTTCTCTGTAGAAATGATTGAGTGAAATAAACATTTCAGAACTGTACAGTCTAGTTCTCGCCTCCATCACAAGCTGTTTGGAAATGTCAAATCGCTCGAACTACAACTGGAATCGTGTGTTGCGATCAGATGAAATCGAGGTTTTTGACCGTCAACGTTTTTGCCAAATAAAAGACGACCGTATCAAAGGGAAAAAATGGTGTAAAATCTGATAGTGAATTCCTGATGATTGGAGACTATTTTGCAGTTGGTGGCGAGGAATTGCTTGCATCATGCATGTAGCATACCAGGATATTTTAGTCATAAACCTGGTTGCCTCTGCCAGGAGGTTCAGATTTGGTCATAGATGGATCTTGAGTCTAAACATATAGGAGTATAACGTCATACTGTATCTGTATCTATTTAAAGTTATTTGTATCTGTACCAATACCAAGGGGGAGTGGCCTAAACCAGAAGGTTTTTTTTTTTTTTGCCTCGTTTTCTCCTTATTTCAGTCACCAGCCAGTTCCCACCCACCAGCCAGCTCCACCCCATCATATACGAAGGCTAACGTGTGCTTCCTCTGAGACACGTAAAGCCAGCTAACTGCATTTTTGTGAACTGCTGCTTGACGCATCAGAGGGCAGCATAACACACTTGAAGGAACGTGCTGTCTACCCTCTTCCGCATACATGAGCTCACAGAGACCCACGATTGTCAAGTGTCGCTGTGATTGACAGGGGAGTGAGACACTGTGCCCCTCCCACCCTGAGAGCATGACCAGTTTTTTATTTCCAGTCCCATTCATGCTATTAACTTTATTTGTAGTTGTTTTCAAGCTATTAACTTTGTCAGTTATTAATTTTTTTTGTTCCTCCCTGCGATATTTTCTAACAAATTTCATTTGTACTGATTAGTTTAATTTGTGCTTAACTAGCTAGCTTTAGAAGATATATCTACAGTAGCTACTACTATTGCTCACAAGTGGCATGATCTCGCAGAGCTATAACGTTATTTCTGTCACCCATCTTGTAGGCGTACCCCACGTTCCAGAGGGTCAAATCTGCCACTGTGGAAAAGAATGCACCTCCTTCTCTGAGTTCAAATCTCACCTCAGCAGCCACGCCCACAGCCACAGCCCCTCCCAGGAAGATCCCACTCACGGCATCCACGGTCAGCCCCACCCCCAGGAGAAGCTGGCCAGCGAGGCCCCCAGTACCACCTCGTCTCCCCCGTGGCAGTGCCAGTCTCAGGGTGACGCTCAGTCCAGCAGCGGCGGAAACGGTCGGCGTCATGGCAGAGAGAGGAAGTTTAAGTGCAACATGTGCTCGCGAGCGTTCACGACCTCCACCAAACTCAACGTGCACTTCATGGGCCACATGGGTGTGAGGCCACACAAGTGCAGCTACTGCAGCAAAGCCTTCAGCGACCCGAGTAACCTGAGGATGCATCTGAGAATCCACACAGGTACCAGATCAGTGCCGGCGCATTCTGATTGGCCAGATGAAGGTGTTGATTAATTTTCTATAACATCAGCTCTGACAGTAGTGCAATAAAACAATGTTTTGTTCCTTACTCAGCCTCATTTTTGTGCCTTCTGAGTCTAGAAGCTTCTCCAGAAATTCATTTTTTCCAAAATTGAAGTTCATAGATGTTCAATTTTTAAAAATGTAGTTTTTTTTTTGTTTTTTTTTTTTTTTAAACTCCAGTGTACTGAGTAGATGGTATTTTGCACACCAGCCTGATTCGTTCTGAATGAGCATTTAGCATAGCATGACGATGGTGCCACTGTATATGTCATATTTATGCTGCTAAAACGTTTTGGCACACACACACACACACCCCCAAACTCAATCCATTAGCCTAATCTTAGTCAACAGTCTTGCAAATGGATACTGTTTGCCTGTTTGGTGATGTGTGACAGTTTGATCTACTCTCATTCTAAAGGTCAGAAGAACTTCAGGTGCAGTGTGTGTGGAAAGTCCTTTACCCAGAAAGCCCACGTAGAGTCTCACATGGTCATTCACACAGGAACCAAGAACATCAAGTGTGACCACTGTGACAAGACGTTCAACAGGAAACAGGATCTCAAGCAGCACATGTATTCTCACTCGCTGTAAGGACGTGTACATTATTTTATTATTTATTTGTCTCTTGTGGGTGTGGCCTGTCAAAGCTTTGTCGTTTGCTAGCATGGCCGTAGGGTTATTAGCGTTATTTTACCTCACATTTTTACCTCATTCATTCTCTTCATCAAAAGGCGTACATCACGCTAACCTCGTTGTCTGTTTGTTTTTCTGCAGCGACCGTCAGATCACCTGCCCAAAGTGCGACAAACAGTTCCTCAAAACCGATCACTTAAAGAAGCACCTCAACTCCCACGACGGGAAAAGAGACTTCATCTGTGAAAAATGCAACAAGGGCTTCCTCACGAAATACCATCTGACACGCCACCTGAAAATCTGCAAAGGCCCAAAGACAGGCAGAGGGGCTGCTCATGAAGAGGAAGGCGAGGAGGAAGACGTGGATGAGGAAGAAGAACCAGATGAAGAACAGGAAAGAGATTAAAGAGCACCAGACGAGAGAAAAGAGTGTGACATTGGCATGGTGGGGTTTTCCTCAGATAAGACTCTGTAACCTCTCACTGTGATTTTGCAATTTGCTTTATTTAGTACTTTTTATTCAGATTACATTCTATTTTACTTTCTGATGTGCCAAGTTATTTGTATGGAACAATTCATGAAGATGAAAGTTGCTCAGCTGAGATGATGCCAGTGGTGGTCAGAAAAAAAACACGCTGTATCTGAAACACTGCCATTTTAATGTTTAGTGACGTCAGTCCCGTTTTCACACTTTGCCTTAGTTGTTATTTATTTGTATAATTTCATTGAGTGACGCCACCGTACATTATGAAATGAGGTCATTTATAAATAAATTAATTTCTATAAATCTTGTTAGCTACAATGCAGTTTGAGTTTGTTCTACACATTATTACTGGATGCTTCTGTGTCTGTCAATTATTGAAGAAGTTCTTTAAATGGCAATGAGTTGAAAGAGTCGACTCTTATTGGTGAGCCGAGTCAAATGATCTGACTCACTCAAAAGAGCTGGAGGACACGTAGAAGGCAAAGTAAGATTTGAGGAACCGTTTTCAACCGTAGCTGGGCACTGGAGAGCAATCACATGGTGAAAATATCGCAGAGGTCATCCTGTTTAGAAAAGAATGACAGTGAGCCGTTTGGGAGCTGAAGGAGTCGACTCCTATTGGTGAGCTGAGTCAAATAATCTGACTCATCTAAAAGATCTGGGATTTCCATAGAAGGTAGAGAAAGATTTCACTAAACCGCTTCAGTTATAGTTAGGCCAAAAGAACAATTACCGTTCAAAATATCAAAAACTTTGCTAAAGGAGCTGAAAGAGCCGACTCCTATTGGTGAGCCGAGTCAAATGATCTGACTCAGTGAAAAGAGCCGGACGTTCACTCTCCAGTCCACAAGGCGGCGGTGTTGTGCCTGATAGAGGTTCAGTTCACAGCTCTGTGGATATTTTCAGCTATTAGTCTGCAGTTGTTGTAGGATTAGATTCAGGTGACACTCCCTCCTCCTGCACCACTACTAACCTACTCCTAACTAGTTCACTTTAACCAGCTACACTTATTATATTTCCTGATATAATCCGAGGAGAAAGGCTGATCATGTCGAAAATGGCAACTTCAATGAAACTCTACACCGGAGCAGAGATGCCTCTTGTGGGTCTCGGTACATGGAAGGTAAGAGTCAACATCAAATCCATATATTTCCAGTTTTCTGCAGTTTATTGCGAGGAGCTTTCAACTGCATCCTTTAAACATGTTTTAAATGTCTAATTCTGTTCAAATGCACTCCATTCTTTCGAGTATAAACTCAGAGACCTCTAGATTAGGGCCAAAGTGGGGGGAAAAAACATATCACTGTAACCTGTAAACTTTTATATTAAAAAATAAATAAATAAATAAAATAAAGCTTGTACTTAAAATAATTATAGATGTGCTCTTATGTAGGACTGTTTTAGTTTAGAATAAAGGGCAAATATTTATACTACTACTACAGCTAATAATAATAATAATAATAATAATAATAATATGCAGTATATAATTAAAGAAAAGCAAAATAAAAAAAGGTGCATCATTGAAATAAAAAATGCAAATATACAACCACATAAAAGAAGAAAGAAGCAAATAAAATAGAGAAATTAACACATTTTATAACACAAGTTATAAAATTTTTTAAATGTAATAATAAAATAATCATATAATAATTATATAGTTAATAAAGTGTTAAGAGAAATTAATTGAGATACAATATTAGTAATCAATATGTAAAGCAGGGAATTGTAGCTTAGAGAAAAAAAATTTAAATTAAATGTTTATTAAAGTTTTTTAAAATAAATAATTGCTTGTTATTTCCAGTGATATAACAAATATAAAACTAGAGAAAAAATAACTTAAAATTAAATATATATATATATATTGCTAATGTGCAAGATTTCTCTCTTTATGCCGGTTACTTTTTAGTACTCGTGAAGACTCGACTCATCGTTGTGTATCTTATATGGTCAAAAGTATTGCATTTATATGTTTATACCACAGTCCTTAACTTGTCTTTCTTTCTTCCCTTTCTTTTCCATTTATTTTATCTTTATATATCCTTTATGGCATTTTATATGGTCAGAAAGAAGTATATTTTTATTAAGTGTGTGTGTGTGTGTGTGTGTGTGTGTGTGTGTGTGTGTGTGTGTGTGT
>CM040992.1:3082679-3093225 GCA_022985145.1 Pangasius djambal
TTTTCTATCACACAGAACTCCCGACACCTTTCTCCACCCATTCCAACCTGCCTGCACTCGCTTCTTTACCTCTTTCCCACACTCTCCATTACTCTGGACTGTTGACCCCAAGTACTTAAACTCCTGTACCTTCTTCACCTCTTCACCCTGTAATCTTACTGTTCCACTTCCCTCCCTTTCATTCACACACATGTACTCAATCTTACTATGACTGACTTTCATTCCTCTTCTCTCCAGTGCAAACCTCTACCTCTCCAGGTTTTCCTCCACCTGCTCCCTGCTCTCACTACAGATCACAGTGTCATCCGCAAACATCTTTGTGCAAGGAGACTCCTGTCTGACCTCCTCTGACAACTGGTCCATCACCATAGCAAACAGGAAGGGGCTCAGAGCCGATCCCTGATGCAGTCCCACCTCCATTTTGAACTCCTCTGTCTGACCAAGAGCACACCTCACCACTGTCCTGCTCCTCTCATACATGTCCTGCACCACTCTGACATACTTCTCTGCTACTCCTGACTTCCTCATACAGTACCACAGCTCTTCTCTTGGCACCCTGTCATATGCTTTCTCCAAGTCTACAAACAAACAGTGCAACTCCCTCTGACCATCCCTATACTTCTCCATCAAAATTCTCAGAGCAAAATTGCATCTGTTGTGCTCTTTCTGGGCATGAAGCCATACTACTGCTCACAAATTTCCACTACTTTCCTTAACCTAGCTTCCCCTACTCTTTCCCATAGCTTCATTGTATGGCTCATCAATTTTATCCCCCTATAGTTGCTGCAACTCTGCACGTCACCCTTATTCTTAAAGATCGGCACTAATACACTACTTCTCCATTCCTCAGGCATCTTCTCACTCTCTAAAACCCTGTTAAACAAACTAGTTAAAAATTCCACTGCTGCCTCTCCTAGACACTTCCAGACCTCCACCGGGATGTCGTCAGGACCAAATGCCTTTCCACTTTTCATCCTCTTCAAAGCCTTCCTGACTTCATCCTTTCTAATCTTATATACTTTCTGTTCCACAGAGGTCACCTCTTCTACTCTTTTTTCCCTCTCATTTTCCTCATTCATCAGCTCTTCAAAGTACTCCTTCTATCTCCTCTGTACACTCTCCTCACTTGTGAGCACCCTTTCATCTCTATCCTTAACTCTAACTTGCTGCACATCCTTCCCATCTCGATCCCTCAGTGATTAAATTTGGCAATGTTTTACGCCGGATGCCCTTCCTGACGCATCCCTCTCTATTTATCCGGGCTTGAGACCAGCACAGAAGTCACTGTACTGTGACCCCCATGGCTAGATTGCTCTGTGTGTGTCAGTCTGATTTTGTATTGTTTGTCTCTCAAAGCATTATGCCAAAAAGACAAAACCTGAGGGCGAGAGCACGCGCTATATTATGGGTGGGGATACACACAGCCTGTGCGTTGTCTGCTTGGGAGCTAAGCATGCAGAGCAGTTGTAATGCCCGCATTGTGAGTATTTGCCGCTGGTTTCCCAGAGGGCTCTCTTTGAGGAGCCGTCACCTTGCGGTGCTGGCCCCGCTTCTGTCGAGGCAGAGCGGCGGTTACACTCATGGGGTTCGCAAATGGATTTGGTGGAGGGAATGGAGACAGGCGAGTCCCTTTCTTCTTCCTCATTCGCCAGATCTACTGGTCCTTTTATGTGGTTTCACTTTCGCCGCGGCATGCCTAAAGCTAGCGAAAAGACAAAACATGAGGCAAGAACAGGCAGCATTTTAGGTGGTGTGTTTCTCCCTGCCCGCACTATATTACGGGTGGGGATACACACGGTCTGTGCGTTGTCTGCTTAGGCGTGGAGCCCACATTGCGTGCGTTTGCCACTGCGTGTGCTTCGCTCCCAGAAAGCTCTCTTTGAGGAGCCGCCACCTCCACGCAGGAGCCTACCTTTCTTCCCGGACTTCCACACCAAGTTATCGAGGTTGTAGGGGAGGCCTTTCTAGACACAGGAGATCATTCTGCCAACCCTGCCACCCATGGTGCTTCAGGGCGCGGCAGTCTCCAGCAAGCGCTTCTCTCAGTTTCTGCCCAGGAACGTAGCGGTACTAGGAGGCTCGCTACCTCTTCGGAGGTTTCCAGAGCAGATAGTTCGGCCATCCCCTGCCAGTCCGCCAGTTCAGGGCACCGACCTAGCCGAGCTCAGATCAGCTCCGAGGACTGGTTTGTCATGATCGATCAAAATGCATACTTCCATATCTCCGTCCTTCCCCAACATAGGAAGTTTCTGAGGTTTCCTTTTGGGGGCCAAGCTTACCAATATCGGGTTCTTCCTTTCGGCCTGGCACTCTCACCCCGCACACGAAAGGTGTGGATGCTGCTCTGGCTCCTCTGTGACTCCAGGACATCCGCATACTGAATTATATCGACGATTGGTTGATATTAGCTCAATAGGAGAAGGCGGCGGTTCAGCATTGAGATGTCATTCTCACCCACATGAAGAGCTGGGGTTAAGACTAAATGCCAAGAAAAGTGTGCTTTCTCCAGTACAGAGAACCACTTATCTGGGCATGGTGTGGGATTTGACCACGATGCAGGCACGTCTGTCTCCTGCTTGATCCTCACAGCAGTCACGAGATTGAGAGAAGGCCAGTCACTCACTGTAAAGCAGTTCCAGAAACTGCTGGGTTTGATGGCAGCTGCATCCAAAGTGATACTTTTTGGCCTGCTGTACATGAGACCCCTACAGTGGTGGCTCAAGACCAAGGGGTTCTCCCCGAGGAACGTGTGGAGGAAACCTTGGTTCTTGTCTCAGGGCCCGGTGCTGGAGCTCCTTGTCACCGCGTAATGCTAGCGACGGACACATCTCTCACTGGTTGGGGAGCAGTCATGAGTGGACGCTCAGCCCGCGGTCCGTGGAGCGGCCACCATCTCACGTGGCACATTATCTGCCTGAGGATGATGGCCATGTTTCTAGCTTTGAAACACTTTCTCCCGGACCTAAGGGTTCGCCATGTGTTGGTGCGCACTGACAACACAGTGGTGGTCTCTTACGTCAACCACCGAGGTGGTCTGCATTAGCGCCCCCCCCTTTACAGGCTGGCACACCAGATCCTTGTGTGGTCCCAGGGGAAACTCCTCCTTTTGGGAGCAGTTTACATCCCTGGGCATCTCAATATGGGAGCAGACATCCTGTCGAGGCAGGGGCCGAGGCCCAGGGAACGGAGACTTCACCCTGAGATGGTGAAGCAGATATGGAGAGTGTTTGGCCAGGCTCAGGTGGATCTGTTTGCGACTCAGGAGATATCGCACTGTCCCCTCTGGTTCTCTCTGACTCATCCAGCTAATCTCAGACTGGATACCATGTACAGACCTGGCAGAGGCTTCATCTGTATGCCTTTCCCCGATTTCTCTGATCCCGGGAGCTCTGGAGTGAGTGCGCCAGGGCGGGGTCCTTCTGTTGTTAACAGCCCCTTTCTGGCCAGGCCAAGTATGGTTCTCGGACCTGATTTCCCTCCTCGGACCTCCTCTCACAGGTGGGTTTCCACCCCGGAGTTCTGGAGGCTGTGGGTGTGACCTCTGGGGGGGCACAACTCGTAGCTTCCAGTCTCTCAACCGGGGTTGTTGAGACCATTCTCCAATCCAGAGCTCCCTCAACGAGGAAACTGTATGTCTTGTGTGGAAATTTTTCACTTCTTGGTGCGGAGACCGCCAGCTCGACCCAGTTAAGCTGCCCAGTTGGTAAAGTGCTGGAGTTCCTGCAGGTCCGATTCTCTGCAGGGTTGCCCCTCCCACCTTGAAGGTCTATGTGGTGGCCTTTGCGGCCTATCATGCCCCTCACAGTGGTCAGTCTTTGGGCAGACACCCCCTAGTTACATGTTTCCTCTGCTCTGCGCTGAGGCTGAGGCCTCCGGTACGAACTTGTGTCCCTCCGTGGGACCTGGCTGTGGTGCTGGAGGCTTTCTGTAAACCGAGAGAGTTGGGAATCTACAGGACCTCTCAGTGGCCCTCTCTTTTTAGACTTTGCACCCGGTCTGGCATACTCCAGGCCTTCTGTCCTCCTTCCTTTCAGGAGCCCAACCAGCAGAGGCTTAACTGTATGTGTCCAGTGTGAGCACTGGTCGCATACGTCCTCAGAGCTGCCTGGTGGGTCGTGGATGCCATCTGTCTGGCCTATGAATCCTCTGATCTCCCCTCGCCCTTGTGAGTCAAGGCTCATCCACTAGAAGTGTGGTGGCCTCCAAGGCATTTCTGGCAGGTGTCCCTACGCAGGACATCTGCAACGCTGCGGGTTGGTCCGTGCCCCTGACTTTTGTCAGGTTCTATGGCCTGGACATGCGAGCCACTCCGGGCTCTTTTGTTCTCTCGCCCTAGCTGTGCTCTTCCACACTGGGCAGGGATTTGTCTGGTGGCGTGGGCATACTCGTTCCCATAGCGTTTTTCGATGCAGCTCGAGTTCCTGAAGGGGAACGTCTCCATGTTACGTATGTAACCATGGTTCCCAGAGGGAACGAGACGCTGCGTCTCAGTGCCATACTTCCTGCATCCCTGCGAGCACCTGCTTCATTCTCGAAGTTGCCGCTGTATCCACCGCGCTGTACACAAATACATCACTTCTCCATTTCCATTTGAAAAACGCAATGGAAATTGTCCACTCTTGCTGGAGACATGTACATGTAAGTTTACTGCATTCTTTGAGTGGTGCTACAATGGACCCATGTGATGTTACAGTTGTGCTGCTTTATCTGTAAAAGTGTAAGATGGGACTCCTTTCAGTTTCAGTGAAAATGTACAGCACTTGTTGATGATATCAGTAATCTTGCACTTGAAAAATAAACAATTGTATTTATGTTATGTGGGAAATACAGAGTCTGTAATTTAAATAAAAACATAAATCAAAAAAGTGACAATTGTGCCATCTCTGTAATGGTAACATTACCTTTACAGTTGCATTGGTTTCAAAAACATTATGATACGTTGTTTGTTTGATTTAATTTTTATGTCACAAAATCTAATTTGTTGCATCACTTGATGTGCAGTTACTGTGACAATGGTACCTAGTTTCTGAAAGCAAGTGTTATTTAATGATTTTCATTTCAGTGTTAAACTGAAACCCAAACTGTATAATTAATAAGTAAATATATGAGTGCTTTTAACATTCCAACCACTTGTTTTCTATTGGCTCATGGATCCACAACACAATATGCAGAGTTAGATTTCATCTAGATCAACTCAAGCATGAGGAAAAACCTGTGCTTTCTGCTTAGGAAAATCAACATATTTGTTGCTTTCTTTCTGTGTTTTTTAAATGTATTTTAGAGAAAATAGTAGGCAATTACCATACAGTCTTAGACAATTCAGAACCCTTAAAAGTTCTATGTAGAACTCTGAGTTACACGTTTCTCCATGTAAATGGGCTCCAAATAGAAGCCTTTACTGGAAGTTACGCTTTAATCATCAAATGAACCTTTTTTTAAATACAGTATATTTACAAACTGGGAAAGAAATTTTGGGCATATCTTTGCCTTCTTCTTCTTGTATGTTTGCAAAAGAAATTTGTTTGATCTTTTTAATAATTTTTTTGTTCTTCATTACTTGAGAGCCAGCTCAATAATTAAACAAATCAAACAAATTTCTTATGCAAACATAGGAGAAGGAGAAGGCAAAGATATACTCAAAAAGTTCTGACATGTACGCTAGCTAGATAGTGGCACAGCTATATGTAGTATTCTCTAACATTACATTATAAAGCTGTGTGATTATATGTGTCTGAATTTTTGTAGTGAGTGATTGTTGTTTGCTTAGAGGCCAATATTAACTTTACATAATTAGCTGTTTAGTAATATAATCACTAAGTTTAGGCACCACATCCTGCTTCCAATGAATCTGTTACAGGCAAGAGAATACACTAAGACCCCTGTGGTGTCGTGTTCTGAAACAGACTGACTGGCAGTATAAGGGCATTGTGTCCTGGTCATGCTTCTGACAAGTGACCTGTTTGCACTTACCAGTGGCCATGCCAAGTAATTCTCACCACTCAAAGTGCTGATTCCCCCTGCTATACAGACCTCAACAAGGTATTTAGTAAGAGTAGAGAAACGAAACAATCTTCACATGAGAAACAGTAGAACTCTTACAAGGCATCGTATCTCTGTACAATCCTCTCTCCTATGAGGAAACTAAGGCTGTGGAGGAGTATATTCAAGAACTCTATAACAGGAGTTCATCTGTTCATCAACACCTCCTGTGTCAGCCCAAGACCTTTGGCTATGCCTGCCTTGCTTCAATCTGGACCCCAGATTTGTGAGACCATGTAAAATAACACTGTAAGGTCAACCAGGTAATGTTCTGTTTGCAACTACTCAGACTATTGTTCCATACCTCTTTGCTTATGTGATTCGTAGCCATTGAAAAAACACAGTGCTTGCTGATGATTACCCCCTACACTGTGCACTGGACAAAAGGGTCAAAAGTAATATATTGTGCACCAGAAAGAGTACAGCTCTGAGGAGAGGAGCTGGGTACCATCCACTGACATACTTGATTAAGAGTAATGGTAGTGCAATATTTCCTTTTCTATATTTTAATAAAGTTTGGGAATTTTTACAACAAAAATCTGATTGATACTTTTTCAGAACTTTGTCCTGGATTTGTTTTGATTGCTCCTTTGTCTTCATGATGCTGTGGTTTAGCTTTGTTCTCTTACAAACTCTGGGTACTTCCAGGAACAGGTGTGTTTATATTGAGATCACATGACATTTTATTTGCACACAGGTTGACTTAATTGAACTAATTATCTAATTTCTGATGGTACCTAGTTGAGAGCAGAACTAATTCACTGGTTTCACATCACTGGGAGTGAATTTTATTTTATTTTTAAAATAATTTTTAAGGAAATAATCAGTAAATGATTTTTTTGATAACTGTGTTGCTCTCTGTGTTGTGTTATGGGCAATTTAGTTTAGGTTTATGACATATAATCCCAATTAAGTCCATTTCATTTCCAGCAATTGTATATAAGTTTTGTGTTACAATTCCCTTTTGGTTCTGAGGGAAATGAGGAAATGGGAGGCAGGCTTGCAACAACTCAGAAAGGAGCTCTTTATTTTCCTTTACTCTTTTACGTTCACTTTTCATCGATTTTATTTTACTGGGCACATATACACTGTCCGGCCAAAAAAAAAAGTCGCTGTTTAGATTTTAACAGGCAAATACATATCAATCTGTGAATGGATCATTATTAGAGTGATTATAATGTTTCTAACATGTTATATGTTTGGCAACAGTTCTTTTAATCTTAAAAGATGAAGTGTGTAGCTTTTTAGTTCTTTAATAACCATGTAGAAAGACGTATCATGGCCATATTCCAGGACGACACTGCCAAGATTCATCAGGGTTAAAATTGTGAAAGAATGGTTCAGAGAGCACGAAGAATCATTTTCACACATGAATTGGCACTGAACTGAGTCCTGACCTTAACCTCAGTGAAAGTCTTTGGGATGTGCTGGAGGAGACTTTACACAGTGCTCATCTCTTGCATTGTCAATACAATATCTTGACCAAAAACTGATGCACCGCTTGATGGAAATAAATGTTGTGAATCTTGGCAGAGTCATCCTGCCTAAGACCCAAGTGGAAGCCCAGATACTGTACTTCCACCTGCCCAATTGCACACTTCTTTGGGTTCACCCTGAGTCTCACCCATCTCAAGGATCTCAGGACAGGCCATAGATGTTGCCAATGCTGCTGCCAATCATTACTATATATGTTTGTCATCCAAGTAAGTTACGTCATATGCCTTATGCGGGCAGAGGATTCTATACATGAGACACTGAAACTTCACTGGGGCACCAAACAACCCAAATAGAAGAGTGACAAACTGGTGTAACTGCCCATAGCGCTGTTACTATAGGTCTACAGTAGGTTGCAGGTCTACTACAGCCCTCTAGGGGCACTAAGCTGCTTTTCTCCACTAACTTAAATACGGGTATAGTAGTAGAGGGAGAGAATTGTTTGGTCAGGAGGAAGCATGGCCTTCCTTTTATGCTACCGACAATGCTGAAGAGTCCAGATTGCGAAATGTGTGTGTTTCAGGCTCAATCAATGTAGGTGTTTATCTGTTTGGTTTGTTCTTGTTTTTTTTCAGTTTACATTATTTATGATTTGTAATTTGTTTCTCATGTTTGTTTCAGGTTGAATGTGTTTAACATGCTAACCCTCAGTTTGTATTCTAGAAGGATTCTTTTATACTGGTAGTTTTGCTACTGGTATGCTCATTGTGTGAATACGGGAAGCACTGTGTGAATGCTAAAACTGCTACTGCACACCCTATCGTGAACTCATTGGGATTATACACTCAAGTCAGGGACGTTTGCCTGGAAGCTTGTGGTGGATGGTGGACGGTGGACAACGGACAACCTGTGTATCTTCATCATCACCATCTTCGTCAGCATCTTCAACATCATCATCACCACCAATCAACGATAAGTACAATAATCATCCATCAAAAGACATTCGGGTCTCACATCGGTCAACGGGCAGGTTTACCTCTCATCCATAATTCACACCTTCTGCTCCAAATGTGTCTGTTTACACAAGTTTTGGGGCCAGCTGATTTCCTTTGTTTGTTTGTTTTTGTATTTTTTGTCCTTATTGTTCATGCCATTTTCTAACATCCAATAATAATGTTGTAAACCCCATCTGTGTGATGATTATTGAAGGTACCTATATTAAGAGTGGTTGGTGGTCCCCTCCCTCAAAATATTTTGTAGCGGCCCTCACTTTGAAAGAGAGGGGGAACGGTTACACTGGTGTAACCCAGATGGAGTGGAAAAGGCTGTTTTTTTGCAAGATATTGGAGTCAAGGGCATCTGCCAATACCCCTTAGTTAAATCCAGTGTCGAATAAAAGCAAGCCGTGCCTAACCGATTGAGCAGTTCATGAATGCGATGCATCCGATATGTGTCAAATTTAGACACCCCGTTGACATTTTTAAAGTCCACACAAAAACGGACCAACCCATCGGTTTTGGGCACCTAAACCACTAGGCTGCTCCAGTCACTGTGGGACTCCTTGATTACTCCCATGTTGAGCATACCCTTGAGTTCATCCCGAAGCACTTTTTTTTTTTGTGTTCAGGCAACAGGTATTGGCAGCTGCATACAAACACACCTGGAGGAGTCTCAATGTGGTGTTCTATGAGGTCCACGCGAGGGGGTAGAGGCGAAAACACATCGGAAAATTCCTCCTGCAGCCTGGCAACCTGTGCTCTCTTGGACCGTGCAAGGTGCTCTCCATAGGGGATCAGGGTGAATTGGGCTGCCCTTTTTAGACTTATTCTCCGGTCCCACCACCCAACACTAATGACATCTAAGACGCCATGAGGCTTGCGCCTGTGCAACAATTCAAATGGGGAAAATTCCATGGAGGCTTGCGGGACCTCTCGTACTGCAAATAACAGGAGCTCAAGCCACTTAATCCAATTCCGTGCATGAATGAACTTACTTTCCCATCTGTCTGTGAATCTATTTAATCCCCAATTATTCTAAAGTTTGCGAAGTGTCTGTGACATGAATGTAGTGCCCTGGTCACTCAGAATCTCTTTCTGGATCCCTACTTGGGAGTTAACAGGGAAGAGTGCCTCTGCAACACTGCAGACTGAGATGTTATGAAAAGGCATTGCTAAAGTAGAGGCACTGATATCGCTTTGCATAATCCACCAGGACTAACACAAAGTGATATTCTTGTGTGTACCTTTCTAATGCCGTGGTGAGGTCCTTGCCAATTCTTTCGAAGGGGACCTTGATTAATGGAAGGGAATGCAATGGCGCTTTTGGAGTGGCCGGTGGATTCACCAGCTAACATGCCACACACCACCTGCGTACATCGCCGCAAATGCCCGACCAATAAAAATGAGCCATTAGATGGTTCAGTGTTTTATCCTGGCCCAAATGCCCAGCCATGTGATTATGATGAGCCGCATGGATCAGGAGCTCCCTACAGCTTTCCGGGACCAATAACTAGGTCATCTCTTCTTTAGTTCAAGTGTCCGTGAAAAGTAGGGGAAGAAGAGTGCAACGTTGGGCTTTTTGACCACCAGTTACTGTCATTTGGTCAAAGGTGTGCCTGAGGGTTTTGTTGCATATCTTGTCTAGAGGGAAATCCCTAAGGGGAATTCCTCCATAGGGCACAGGGACAGAGCTCTCCCCACCATCTGTCCCCAAAATTAGTGGATGGGTGAGGCGAGGACTAACCACCACCCCGGAATCGAATAATGACTGGCACCAGAGGATATTTGGAAATATTCCTGTGCACACACCTCACACTCACCACTCGTTAATTTCCAATGCCCCGAATTGAATCAGGCTTTGATGGACAGTGGACTGGTTACACCCAAAGTCCACAAAGGCCTGATGTGTACTCCCTTCTATACTCACTGACATGTGGTACATTCCTGCTCAATCGGGGGAGGCTTTCAGCTGGTCAGGGATCTAGTTCATTATTCCCGCTTACCTAGGGGAGTGCTGATCTTTGAAAAGCCTGGCCACTGTTTCTGTGGTACAGGGAGGGGGGAAGGGCAGGGAG
>CM040992.1:3113048-3125102 GCA_022985145.1 Pangasius djambal
GACACCAAGTGGACACCAAGTGGATTTCTTTCTGAAATACTCAACATTAGAGGTCTGTCAACCTTCACCACCTCTTCTGCTCAAACAGAACCCTCTGTCTAAATAGTCCTTGACAGTCGTAGCAGGTTTTATGGGCTGTACTTGTTAAAAAATTGTTTCTCTTGCAGTGTCGTCTACAACAGTTTCTCCAGCAACTACAACACATGTTATTTTGACTTCCCCAGCAACTCCTTCAGTAATGTATGTTAATTTCCAACATGTGCATGAAATAAAGAATTCAAATTTAACCTTGGTTGTGAAAAATAATCACTATAATGCTTTGACTTTTCAGATCTGGCTCAGCTGTGGTTCAGACCAGGATGGTCTTCAGTTCCTCCTCTGCTGTTCCCACTGAGAGTTTGGTCCTCAATGCAATCCAGACTCTTCTGAATGCTCGACTCACAAACCTCAATCACTCTGTAAAAGTGCTGAACTTCACCTATAAGAGTATGTTTTCTTTACTAATAACACAATTACAGACTAAACAAATTATTGTCTCATCAATGTGAAGTCTTTATCAGCCATTCTAAAGCACGTTTGATTTGTTCCACAGAAATTTCAGACACCTCCTATGCAGTGAACTTCACATTCAACATCAGTAACATCAGCATGCCAGAGAACCCTGACCTCAGGAACAAAACCTACAACCAAGTGGAGATCATCATCAACAACGCTGTGAGTGAACATGATCATGTGCATAATGACATTCTAACAACTGTCCACAGATGGCGTTGGATCCCATTGCAGAGTTTAATAAAAACTTTAATAAAAATCAAATAGTCTAAAAATCAAAACAGTAAATCCAGGATTATACCTTTGAGCCCCTGAAAATGGAGGTACTCTGCTCAAAATGGCTGTAATTCCTAAATGGTAAATGCCATATATTTTGTGGAACCTCTTAAAATAAAGCTGAAAGTCTACACTTCGATCACATCTTGATTGTTTTATTTTAAATCCATTGTGGTGGTGTATAAAGGCAAAATCACACAAACTACGCCATTGTCCAAATACTTCCAGATCTAACTATATACACATATATATATAATAAATAAATTACTGTAACACAACTTCTCTTTATACAGGTGGTGTATTAACATTTAAATCCAGCTAACATTTGCACCTAAAATTATTTCTGAAAATCACATTTAAAATATAGCATGATATCTATTTTCTTCAACTGAAAACCTTTGAAATTGTTTTTTATTATAAGAGAAAAAATCATTATACAAACTGTACCATGGAATATTCTTGTATCTCACATTAAAACAATTATTTATCTTTCTGTCTCCAGCTAAACACACTTCTAAATAAACCTGGTGCAGAACCATTCCAACCCCAGAGCTCTTTCTTCACGTAAGTTCACAGCTGTATTCATTTCTCCTTTGGAAAAATATGTTCTGTAATTCTCATTATAAAGTAAATTGTATTGTGATGTTGTATTGTGACTTTTGTGCTTTCTTCTACTATTAACAGGAGTTCAGGAAACCAGGTTAAAGGTGACATGGAGTACAACTTCAAAGATGGAGACACCAAAACACCAGCAGCCTTCCTGAATGAGCTTAAAGCCCAGAGCACACCTGTGTGAGTGACCTGATATTAATTTTACAAGTTTGCATTTTACTCTGTGTGTTCTCACACTCTGTGTATAATGTCTGTTTATTCATTTATAATTAATGACAGATTTTTTTATTTTGTGTTTATCTCTCAATATTCAATGGCGTTTATTTACCTAATGAGTGGCTAACTACTCTTCCTTAAATCCCTCTCACTCTTTAGGTGTTTCATTAATTATATCTTTTCTCCTACTTCAGATTGGGGAATGTCCTGATATTCATTCGTCTGGTTTTTAAGAACTTGGCCAGAGTACCTAGTGAGGCTGAGGTTCTCAAAGCTGCAAATGCTCTGCTGGACGCAAAGATCAGAACAGTGCGAGATCTTACAACACAAAAACTGAACGACCCTGTGAGCATACAGAACATCACCTATCAGAGTGAGTCTCTCTTTTTCATTAATCTACCCTTAAATTGTAATCATTAAATGTAATGTACTGGATATAACTTTTGTTCATTATCTACCTTTCAGAAACTGACAACAACTCATACATTATCAGCTTTGTGTTCCAAATCAGCAATGTGACCATCTCCAAAGACATCCAGCTAAGGAATGAAACGTATAATTTAATCCAAAACAGCATTAACATCCTGGTACGTGTAAGCCATTGTTCTCTGTCTCAAAATTACTTTACGCAGTAAAAAAAAAAAAAAAAATTACTTTGACCACATTCAGTTATGACATTTTTACCACCATTTTTTAGCTGAACACTATTCTGAATGCGAAAGGTGCTACTCCATTTGTCTTCCCACGAGCAAACTACACGTAAGTGCCTTTTTTCTGCATCTCAAGTCCAGTGCTGCTTTACAAAATACGTCAAAAATAGAAAATTTGAATATTGTCTTTAAAGAAAGAAATAGAACAGTTATCATTTTAAAGAAATATCTCTAAATAAAAATGTCTCCAGGTTACGTATGTAACCATGGTTCCCCGAGGGAACGAGACGCTGCGTCAAAACGCTATGGGAACGCCTTCAGCGTGACTACGCTCTGAATCACATGTGTAATCAGTCCAATGGATAGGCGAGACATCACGGGCGGGGTGATGTAGCGACCAGGAAGCTTAAAAGCACGCGCATCGGATACAGCGGCAGCTTTGAGAATGAAGCAGGCGCTCGCAGGGATGCTGGAAGTATGGCACTGAGATGCAGCATCTCATTCCCTCGAGGAACCATGGTTACATACGTAACCTGGAGACGTTCCCCTTCAGGAACTCGAGCTGTGTCGAAACACTATGGGAACGAGTATGCCCACACCCCCAAACTTACAAATCCCTGCCCAGTGTGGAAGAGCACAGCTAGGCTGAGAGAACAAAAGAGCCCAGAGTGGCTCGCATGTCGAGGCCATAGAACCCGATGAAGTCAGGGGCACGGACCAACCCGCAGCGTTGCAGATGTCCTGCATAGGGACACCTGCCAGAAAGGCCTTGGAGGCCGCCACACTTCTAGTGGAGTGAGCCTTGACTCCCAAGGGCGAGCGGAGATCAGAGGACTCATAGGCCAGACAGATGGCATCCACGACCTACCGGGCAGCTCTGAGGACGTATGCATCCAGTGCTCACACTGGACACATACAGTTAAGCCTCTGCTGGTCGGGCTCCCGAAAGGGAGGAGGACAGAAGGCCTGGAGTACGACAGGCCGTGGTGTAGAGGAGGGAACTTTTAGGAATATACCCCGCTCGAGGGCAGAGAAATGCTTTGGCCAGACCGGGCGCAAAGCCTAAAAAGAGAGGGCCACTGAGAGGGCCTGTAGATCCCCAACTCTCTCGAGAGGAGGAGGTTTACAGAAAGCCTCAGCACCACAGCCAGGTTCCACAGAGGGACACGAGATCGTACCGGAGTCCTCAGCCTCAACGCACCGTGGAGGAAACATGTAACTAGAGTGTGTCTGCCCATAGACTGACCACCGTGAGGGGCGTGATAGGCCACAAAGGCCGTCACGTAGACCTTCAAGGTGGAGAGTGTCAACCCTGCGGAGAATCGGACCTGCAGGAACTCCAGGACTGTACCAACTGGGCAGTTAACTGGGTCGAGCTGGCGGTCTCCGCACCAAGAAGTGAAAAATTTCCACTCAGGGCGTACATGTTTCCTCATTGAGGGAGCTCTGGATTGGAGAATGGTCTCAACAACCTCAGTTGAGAGACTGGGAGCTACGAGTTGTGCCCCCCCAGAGGTCACACCCACAGCCTCCACAACTCCCTGTGAGAGAGGTCCCTCCAGACGGGGATCTCCCATGGAGGGACGTCGAGGAGGGAAATCAGGTCCAAGAACCATACTCAGCCTGGCCAGAACGGGGCTACTAACAACAGAAGGACCCCACCCTGGCACACTCTCTCCAGAGCTCCCAGGAGCAGAGCAATCAGGGGAAAGGCGTACAGATGAGGCCTCTGCCAGGTCTTTACATGGTATCCAGTCCGAGAGGAGCTGGATAAGTCAGAGAGAACCAGAGGGGACAGTGCGATATCTCCTGAGTCGCAAACAGATCCACCTGAGCCCAGCCAAACACTCTCCATATCTGCTTCACCACCTCAGGGTGAAGTCTCCGTTCCCCGGGCCTTGGCCCCTGCCTCAACAGGATGTCTGCTCCCATATTGAGATGCACAGTGATGAAAACTGCTCCCAACAGGAGGAGTTTACCCTGGGACCACACAAGGATCTGGTGCGCCAGCCTGTAAAGGGGGGCGCTAACGCAGACCTCCCCAGTGGTTGACTTGAGACCGCCTCTGTGTTGTCGGTGCGCACCAATACATGGCGAACTCTTAGGTCCGGGAGAAAGTATTTCAAAGTTAAAAACACGGCCATCATCCCCAGGCAGTTAATGTGCCACGTGAGATGGAGGCCGCTCCGCGGACCACGGGCGGAGCGGCCACTCATGACCGCTCCTCAACCTGTGAGAGATGCGTCCGTCGCTAGCATTTCATGGCGACAAGGAGCTACAGCACCTTGACAAGAACAAGAACCAAGGTTTCCCCCACATGCCTAAGGCACATAGGCATCGCCGTGTGACCTTGATCATGTGAAGCAGGTTTCCCCTCGGGGAGAACCCCTTGGTCTTGAGCCACCACTGTAGGGATCTCATGAACAGCAGGCCAAAAGTATCACGTTGGACGCAGCTGCCATCAAACCCAGCAGTTTCTGGAACTGCTTTACAGTGAGTGACCGGCCTTCTCTCACTCTCGTGACTGCTGTGAGGATCGACCAATCCGAGCAGGAGACAGATATGCTTGCATTGTGGTCGAATCCCACACCAAACCCAGATAAGTGGTTCTCTGTACTGGAGAAAGCACACTTTTCTTGGCGTTTAGTCTTAACTCCAGCTCTTCATCTCGATGCCGAACCACCGCCTGCTCCGATTGAGCTAATATCAACCAATTGTCGATATAATTCAGTATGCGGATGCCCTGGAGTCGCAGAGGAGCCAGAGCAGCATCCACACACTTCGTGAAAGTGTGGGGTGAGAGTGCCAGGTCGAACGGCAGAACCCGATATTGGTAAGCTTCGCCCCCAAAAGCAAACCTCAGGAACTTCCTGTGTTGTGGAAAGATGGAGATATGGAAGTATTTCTTTTAGATCGATCGTGACAAACCAGTCCTCAGAGCTGATCTGAGACACGACCTGTTTGATCGTGAGCATCTTGAACTTCAGTCGCACGACTGAGGGGTTCAAACGACGCAGATCCAAAATGGGACGCAGCCCTCCACCCTTCTAGGAACGAGAAGTACCAGCTGTAGAACCCGGACTCTTTGTCGTGAGGAGGGACCACCTCGATGGCCTCCTTCCTCAGGAGAGTGTGCACTTCCTGTTCCATTACCAGAGCCTGCTTGGGGCCCACCAGAGTGGGAAGAACCCCGGAAAAACGAGGCATTGGAGAACCAAATTGGATTTGGTAGCCTCTCTCTACAGTATGCAGGACCCATTGAGACACATTTGGCAGAAGTTTCCACGCTGCCAAATAGTCTACTAAGGGAATCAGTCTCTCGAGACTAACCTAGGCTAGCTCGGTGCCCTGAAGCGGCGTACCGGCAGGGGAACTATCTGCTCTGGAAACCTCCAAAGAGGTAGCGAGCCTCCCAGTACTGCTACGTTCCCGGGCGGAAACTGAGAGAAGCGCTTGCCGGAGACCGCTGCATGGGTGGCAGGGTTGGCAGAATGATCTCCTGAGTCTAGAAAGGCCTCCCCCCCATGACCTCGACACCTCAGATCTGGGAAGAAAGGTCCAGTGGATCCGGCGGATGAGGAAGAAGAAAGGGACTCGCCCGTCTCCATTCCCTCCACCAAATCCATTTGCGAACCCCACGAGTTCGGCAGAAGCAGGGCCAACACCGCGAGGAACGCAGGTGAAGGCTCCCTCCTCGAAGAGAGCCCTCCGGGAGCGAAGCGCACGCTGTAGCAAACGCTCGCAATGCGAGCAGCCGGCTCCCTTGAGAGCCGACTTTGCGTGCTCTGCTCCCTAAAACGCTGCCCTTTCTCGCCCTTATGTTTTGTCTTTTCTGACATAATGCTTAGACAGACAATACAAAATCAGACTGACACACACACAGCGCTTGCTGAATGACAGAAAGCCGCCGCTGTATCCACTGCGTGTGCTTTTAAGCTACGTCACCCCGCCGGTGACATCTCGCCCATCCATTGAACTGATTACACATGTGATTCAGAGCGTGGTCACGCTGAAGGCGTTCCCATAGCGTTTCGACGCAGCTCGAGTTCCTGAAAGGGAACTAAAGGGCAGATCGATACTCAAATGTAGAACACAATAAATCAGGCCATCTGGAATGGACTGGGCTAAACTAACTCGAACTCTATAACTAGGCCAACAAACTCAAACCCGGGAACATAAGGCACAGTACAAACAAGGCTTAGAAAACATCACCCTCAAATGGCAGGAGCAAGAATGAAAAATTATCAGGTGAATGTCTGGGTTATTTAAAGCATTGTGCGAATTTTTGAACAAGTGTGTCTAATCAACACTCTGGACTTTGTGATAAGGGGGGTGGGGGTTGTGCATTATAGGATCAGTCATGTGACATGGTTTTTAGTTCTTACCTGAAGAATGTGGGAGTTCACGGTTCCAGCAAAAAATGATGCTGTTACTGACAAGATACATCTGAACTATGATCTTTGATCTCGTACATTTAGATGTTTCCCATTATATTTTGTCATTATGTGTAACAGACACTGTGTCTATATGTTGGAACATATGTGATGTCTCAAGGCAGCTAGGAAATGGTTTGTTCAGTATGTTTGCTTGGGTCTTGGCAAGTCAAGATCTACATATACTAACATTGTTCACCAGATTTCTAGACAGGAGAGCAGCACCTCTTTAACAGACAAGGTCAATGAGAAAAAGTGTCCTAAGAAACCTGACCCTGTTTGCAAGATAACACTTACACAATATCTTACATTTACATAATATTACACAACATACAACTCAGCAATATTAACCTGCATTAAATTTTGTCACTGCACCAGACCATATTCCTGACTGAGATAAAATTACTCTCAGTGATCTCTGATCGATGTACCCAGACGTCACTAACAACATAAATAACTATTTTATTAATGACTATACGTTCAATTTTGCTTTGATGTTGTCACCTTGACACTTGGAATACTTTAGTCTATGGTTGTCTGTGTCTCTATTATCACATTTTGTAAAGTAGAATCACCAGTGTTCATGCAACAGGTGGAAGAGGAGAACCTGCTGGCAATGTGAATTAAAGAGTAGTGTCTCTTTGATTTGGTTTTCAACTATGCAACTGTACACCACTCAGACCATCAGACCCACTTACATCAGAACACTTTAACAGCAGTCACCTGGACAGAAGAGACTGCAAAGGCCACGATAGCAACTATAACTATAGAGGCATGAACCCCAACAACAATTTTAAACTGTAGATTAGGGTTTGGAGAATCAGAGAAGAGATGAGTAGTGTTCAGGAATGGGCAAAATGTGCCAGATGAATAAATTCATCACACTGCTCCCAAGACTCTGTGAGAAAGAACATGTTAAGCTTTATATGGGAGATTTCTTCACTGATCAGTGGTGCTTTATCAGTGACAGATAGTTCAGAGCTGTAAATTTTAAATAGTTTACAATCAAAGAACTTTGTCTATGAAAGGGCACAGGACACCACAGTTAATATATTTATTTTTCAGAACTGAATACAGACTCTTTTTTTTTTAAACCAGAAAGGGACACTCAGTTTGGGTTTTTCTTTTCCTCCAGGTTTAATGGCACAGAAATTGTGGCTAATTCAGAATACATCTTTGTGGAAGGTGAAACCAAGTGGACACCAAGTGGATTTCTTTCTGCAGTACTCAACATTAGCGGTCTGTTGAACTTCACCACTCCTGCTGCTCAAACAAAACCCCCTGTCCATGTAGTCCTGAGGCCCACAGTCCAAGCAAACACCACCACCTCTGGGGGAAATGCTGCATGGATCCTGGCCATCATTATCCCCTGCAGTATAGTCATTATTCTCATACCGTGCTGGATTCTGCTCTGCGTAAGTGTCAATTAAATCTCTTCTAAACTCTAAATTTATGGTGATATTTGGGAAAAGAATATATATAATCTTTATATATTTTTATATTTATCTGTATCAGTTGCATTCACTGACTAAAATTATTTATTTTTGATCACAGATGTTATTTTTATTTTACAATTACAGGAACATGAATAGCTAATCAGAATCTCTCCCCTATTTCCCCTTGTGTCTCTTTTTAACTTTCTCTCTATTTCTCTCAGTGTCTGCTGTGTGGCTGCTGTGCTGGTTTAAGGAGGCGCTACAACAGAAGACGGTCCTACAATGTTCAATACACAACACGAAATGGACTCTTTTAAACAGAGTGTAAAATAACAAAATATAACTTGTAAACATTGGAATCTATTTTACTTCATAGTTTAGTTTTCTATTTATTTATTTATTTATTTTATTCTATTTAACCTTCATACCCAAAAATTTACTGTTCTGAATTATTATTAATATGCATACTGTATATTAAAGTGAATTAACAGGATAAAGTATTTTTTTCCAAACTCAAATGTTCACAAATATTTTAATTTAGTTTATTTATTAAAGACATTTAGAATAAAGCTTATCAAATTATGTCTCTAAATGGGTATTATTCTATTTTTATTTGTTACCCTATAAGGCATCATGTTGCAGTAATATAATTTTAATTAATAATTAATAAATAAGACATTATTTTAATCTCAATTATAAATTGGGATTAATTATAATAGTATTGGCCTTTATCCATCAGAGTTGCATAGAAATTAGAGCAGATTTGATCGCCCTGAATGACCTATGCTCCAGGTGCACTGGTTTCCTCTGTCTCCAAAAAACATGCCAGTATTTGGACTGACCAGTCTGAACTGCACATCACTGGAGGGGACAAAAGCGAGTGTACTGCATATATCCATATAGAAGATGACAGTATGTGTAGCTGGTCCTGTGTACGTTTGAGAGTGAGTGCAGAAGCCGGCTACTACTACTCTGTGTTGTGTATATGAAGGAAAACTCAGGAGTCTTGGGTAACTGCTACCAACCGCTGATGTCATTTATTAGAGGACACTCTAGATGAATAAAACAGAAATGCAGTGAGAAAGTTACAGCAAGCCCCATGTCTCCCTGCATGCACCGATAAAAGCATAGAAAGATGGGTTGGGGTGGTTGCTTTCAGGGTTAGCCTTGCACACAGTAAAGGCAGCTGTAGTGCACCAAAGATTTTGACACATTAACAGTAATAAATTCACAAATATACAAAATAGAGCTACACAACATCCAGATACAAATATCCAGTAGTATCTTGCTTTATATTCAATGGTTATTGAAACTTTTTGCATCATATTTAACATTTTAACTGGAGCTTGTTTATGCATCTACTGGAACATCCAGACAGTAAGGCATTACAGTAATCCAACCTAGAGGTAACAAAAGCATGAATTAGTTTTTCTGCATCATTATATTTCTTTTCTTAGCAATATTTCTGAGGTGAAAAAAGGCTATGCTAGTAACATTATCTACATGAGCTTCAAATCAGAGACTGGAGTCAACAATTCAAGATTCAAAGGTTTATTTGTCACATTTGCATTCCCAGCTGGTACAAACATGCAGTGAAATGAGATGTGGCAACTCCAAAGACTGTATGTAACAAGCAATAAATAGACTATACAGACAGTATACAATATACACTGGGTATAAGGTAGGGGGGGAGGTCAAGGGATGACACACATACAAAAAGGTATGTATGTACAGTCCCCCTAGAACAAGGCTGATTATTTTGTATTTTCTTTACACTGAAGACATTTGGGTTTTAGATTAAAACATGAATATGAGACTATAGATCAGAATTTCAGCTTTCATTTCCTAATATTTACATCTAGATTTCCTAAACAACTTAGAACATGGCACCTTTTGTTTGAACCCACCCATTTTTCAAAAACATTGGTGACTGACGTATTTCTTGTTGCCAAGGTGTGCCCTGTTAGATTAACTGTTTAAACTCTTTAAAAGCTCTGAATACCTACTCTCGGTTTGAGCCCTGGGTTTCACCTGTGAAGACTGCATTTGCTGTTAAAAAGGATAAATCAACATGAGTTACAGAGAGCCATTTTAAAGTTAAGAAAAGGGGGAAAATCAATCAATCAGTGCACAAGCATTAAGCATATACACAATTTAGAAAAAAGAAAGTAACCACTCGTGTACTAACAAACAAATTCAAATCAAATTCAAATTTTATTGGTCACACACACAACCATACACAGTACAATGTGCAGTGAAATGCTTTTAAGATGACATTAAAAAAGCATTTTTAAGATGACAAAGTCTGTGACAAACATAGAATTTATATAAACTAGAATTTACTTGCATGCAAGTAGATAAAGAAAAATATAAAAATATGATAAAGAATATAAAGCTAGATAGCACAAAAACTCTATATAGGAATATATTTGGAATAAATAAAATAAAATAATTATCAATATGGGGGTAATACAGGTATATTAACAGGAATGTAGGTGGTTTGGATGTTATGCAAACAAGTAACAAAGTCTAGTCCTAGGTGTTGTCCTAGTTGAGGGTCCAAATGGACTGCGGGAAGAAGCTCCTCCTCATCCTCTCTTTGTTGGCCTTCAGGGACCGCAACAAAGAGAAGAGTCCATTGTTCAGATGGCTAAGGTCCTTCACTATCTTCCTGGCTTTGGTCCAGCACTGCTTGTAGTAGATAGACTGCAGGTCAGGGAGCTCAGTGCAGATGGTGCACTCATCTGATCGCGCCATCTTCTGAAGAGCCACCTATCCTGCATGGTGCTGTTCCTGAGCCAGGCTGTGATGCTTCCCATCACATGTTCCCATGCTCTTTATGGTTCAGGTGTAAAGGCTCCTTAGCAACGTAGAGGGCTTAAAGTCCCTTAAGCATCTAAGGTGGTAAAGACACTGATGGGCCTTCTTCACCAGGGTGTTAATATGAGAGGACCATGACAGGTCCTGCATGATGTGAACACCAAGCTACTGGAAAATGTTCATTCTGTCCACTGGGGCCCAGCTGATCTTAAGGGGGTGAGAGCTGCTCTCCTGCTTCATGCTGAAATCCACTATCAACTCTTTGTCTTACTGATGTTTAGGAGAAGGTTGTTCTCCTGGCATCATTTCTCCAGGTTTTAATCTCCTCCAAGTAGGCCTTCTCATCATTGTCAAAGATCAGGCCCACCACAAGAGTGTCATCAGCAAACTTGACAATTGTGGTAGAGTTGGAAGTGGCCACTCAGTCATAAGTGTACAATGAGTACAGCAGAGTGAGGGAGGGTGAAACATGTCTGCCCACCACAACTGCTTGTGGTCTGTCCATGTGGAACTTGGAGATCCACTGACACAGAGAGACAGGCTAAGTCCCAGGAACTCCAACTTGGTCTTGTGTTTGGAGGGAATTATAGTGTTAAATGCTGAACTGTAGTCAACAAAGGGCATTTTAACATGATTTCCCTTCCTGATGTTCAGATGGCTCAGGGTTGTGTGTAGGAGGTGTGTGATGGCACAGGAGATGTGATGATTGGGGTGAGTAGATCTGGGGGACTCAGGGATGTTGAGTCTTATAGTGATCTGGTGTGCTTGGATGCTGTCTTCCTCACTCTCACTGGTCACTCAGGTTTGTTGGCGGTGAGAGTGACTGTGAGCTTTGCACACCAGGGATCTCTCACGTCTTTGTCTCCGACAGTCGGAGACTAGCAAGCGTAACATCGCAGAGGTGTTTAAATTAGCCAAGTCAATGTCCGATGTCGTAGTATGCTCTGGCCCCATTCCAAACCGACGTGGTGACATAGCTTACAGCAGGCTATGGTCGCTGAACCGCTGGATGTCCAGGTGGTGCTCCGAAAATTACGTGGGCTACATAGACAATTGGCG
>CM040992.1:3140480-3152631 GCA_022985145.1 Pangasius djambal
GTCACTTTCCTAACATTACCCACAATGCCTTTCACCTAGCTGCTTATAGCTTTGCAGTGGGATTTAACCCTCACTTCACCTCTACTGAAAGAGAGCGATGCAGCGGCGCTTTAATATTTCAGTCTGTCCAGCTCTCTCAAGCCTTCATCTGTACACTCTGCTCCAAAACGTTAACTTTAAACGTCAACTAATAACACAAATGTTTCGATATACAGACATTTAATGTGGTTCAGGATGGAGTTTAACTTTATGATGTTATATTTAGGTGACAGAAACCTGACAGATACAAATCACACATAATGTAGTGAGAAAAGCTGATGTTTTTTCTTTTTTTAAGGAAAGCTCAAATGTCAAACAGGTGAGTTTAGTCTGGTTTGGGAACATCCAACAACACTCTTTTATGTCATGTTGAATAGTTAAAACTGTACATTCTCATTATTTAATGTTTTAATTTGTATTAATATGATGAAATTCAGAAATAAATAGATTTACATCATAGTTTTGTGCAGATACATCCCCACCACATTTCCCAAAGTGAAGCCAACCTGCAAAACACACACACACCTTACTACACAATTTCCCCATTTATTAAAAGTTTCAGATTCGTGAATCATCTTAAATCTGTAAAATTATTTATCTTTACATGGTCTGTTATATTATCCAGCATTATCTACAGACATGTTTGCTAACCTCACGAGCTAACAAGCTACGTTAACTAGCTAGACGCCAAACTTGCAAGCTGATTTAAGGATTTAATGTTTCGTAAAGATTAATATTATTTAAATACACAAACAACACAAATACTCACAAGGAATTGCATCATGGTTAGAGCTTTGGATGTAAATAGATAAAGTGTTTAAAAGGTTTCGAGGTGTGCTGCTGTGAACACGAAAACGGCTAGTCCGGCTGCCGTTTATTTAAAACGTTTATTTCAAAATAAACGTCTAGGCAGTGATGCGTGAAAAACGCTTCTAAACCTTTTATATACATGACAAATTGATCAACGAAAAAATAATTTTTAATATATTGTAATATAAAAAACACTACAAAACGTCATTTAATTAATATAATTGCGCTGTTTTTGCTTAGTTTTCTTTGCTGTAGTTACAGCATCTGACCAGGAGATGTCGCCAAATTCTTATCTCAGGCAATTACAGTAACCTGCATAAGTCCAGATAACACAGCACACCCTCAGAGGTCTTGTGGAGTCCATGCCTTGATGGGTCAGAGCTGTTTTGGCGGCACAAGGGGAACCTACACAATATTTGGCAGTTTGTTTTAAGTTATGGCTTATTGCGGTATGTCAGCTCAAACCAATCTGGCCATTTTCCTATGACCTGTCTAATCAACAAGGTGTTTCCACCCACAAAACTGTCGCTCACTCAATGATTCTTGTTTTCCGCACCATTCTGTGTAAACTCTAGAGACTGTTGTGTGTGAAGTTCCAAGGAGAAGCAGTTTCTGAAATACTCAAACCAGCCCTTCTGTAACCCTCAAAATTATGCTACCACCACCATGCTTCACAACATAGATGGTGTTTTTACGAAGGGTGATGGGCAGTGTTGGGTTTCTACCAAATGAAGAGCTTTGTTCCAAGACCAAAAAGTTCAATTTTGGTCTCATCAGACCAGAGAAGCGTTTTCCACATGTTTGGTGAGGGTCCAACATATCTTTTGGCAACTCCAATTCATACGACTAACCACTCTTCCATAAAGCCCAGCTTTGTTCATGCTGTGGATGTCCTGTGAACAGTGCATCCCAACTGAGCTGCTGATCTCTCCAGCTGCTTCAGAGTTGGCAACCTTGGCATCCTCTGACTAATTCCCTTCTGATCCGGTAATAATGAGTAGCTGGCATTTTTTACTCTGCCGCCATTCATGCCTCCAGAGATAATAAACTTTGGTTAGCAAGTATGTTTGTATGAATTAGTTGGGCTCATTCTAAATGAAGAGTATAACCAAAAAAAAAAAGTACCAGGTAAAAGAGATGTACAGGTACAGTAATGTACAGGCACATGTTCATTAATGATACACATCAATCTACATAAATATTTAATAAAATATAAAACAAACTTTTTTTCAGTAAACTTTGATAAATGTTGCTGTACGTCATGTGTCATTCAGCACATCATAAAGAACTTATCTTAAGGAAAATAAAAGCATAAATTATTTGGGTTATGGGTTGCATATGGTGAAATATTATCTAAGCAAGTCTCAATTATCCGAGTGCAAACATGTCCTCCTCCTACACTCTTAGAGGAAAGAAAGCCAAATCTATAAGGTTCCGTGGCGTCCCTCTGGTGGAACCTTAAAGGGTCTATAAAAAACCCAGTAAGAAGCTAAAAAAATCCCATAAATATAAACTTTTAGATAAAATTGAAATCCCCTCAAAGGTGTTATGTAGAACCCTACAACAGTTTCCCTATCAGCTCCGTCCTTTTAAGAAGCTTAACTATCCAAAAACTTTCTGAATAATCTTTTTTTTTTGCACTCATAGGGAAAATAAGTCAAATCTAGAACCCTTAAGGTTTCTTTGGTTGAACACCTGGAGGAACCCTGAAAAGTTCTACGTAGGAATCTATAATAGAGTGCTAAACTATCAGAAAAGCTCACCACTAAAGCTGTGTAAATGTTTATTTTTGTTGGGGGCCAAACCAAACTAAAACTTCCAGCCAGACTTAGAAACGTTTCTGTAACGCTGATTTTCTTTACACTCACGTGTATGTTGATCAGTTTTGTTTTATTAAATGTCTAGTATTGATTTTTTTTTTCATTTTTAGATTTTTTTTTGGAATCTCTTCCTTTCTCGTTATTAGTATGCAACAACAAATTGTTTCATAAAATGTTCATTAAACTAGTTTATGCAATTAAAATATATTACCACTTATATATTAAGCACTGCATATGCATACCTCTTAATTCAGATGAAGTGTTTCTTCCAGAATTGTGCCTATAAGCTGCTGTTTTGATTTTGCATTAAGGCATGAAACAACTGCACAACACTTTGCTGTTTTTATATATATATATATATATTTCAGAACAAACACCAGAACCATGATTGAAGCATCAACTTTATTTTGGATGTTTCATCAATCCAAAAGCCTAAAAAGTACTAGAATGAATTCAGATTAAATCTGAAACATCATGTTGAGAACAACAAGTCAATAATAAAAATAATTTCAGACATGACTATGAAAACTTTCCAATCTCTGTTCCTCCAAAAACAGATTTCACATACATCATTCTCAGAAAAGTGCATTAAGTTTACTCTTAATATACAAGTGCTTGGTTAAAAATAAAGTGAAATGTGGAACGATGCTTCAGGTTATTTCTTTTTCTGGGGCAGTGCCATCAATTAATTACACGTCCTTTATGTTTCATTTGATTTGATCTACATCACAAATCATTTATCCTTTCATTTCTACTCAATTTCTTTCACACAGATCAGAAGTGAACTTTGAATAATTATGGGACCTAAAGAGAAAAAAAATGATGGAGGATTTAAAAGTAAGTGCTTTCAGGTGGGTTGGAGTATTCATGGTGAAATATCAAGCTTTCTCCATTAAGGCAAATAGCAACAATAAGAACAAAAACTTTGCGAGATCTGACAGTGCTGATGTAAACTTGAAACAAAATAATATAAAGTGTGGACATGTTTTTACTGGCCACCAATATGCCAAAAGAGGATACTGGATATACAGTATATTAGTCTAGATTGTATCATGTCTTCTTATTTTCAATCATTGAGATTCAAAGCAACAAAAGCACTAAAGGAAAAGGTTAATGCTGTTTTAGCCCAGTTTAAAAGATTAGAGAATTTTTACGCTGAAGATAAGTGAGCATTTAACAATCACACTGCGTCGTCTTATCACCACGGTGAAGATGTGTATTGAAGTTAATCACAGCTGAAGTATTTAAGAAAGAAAAGTGTACATCGACCCCGCGGTTTTCGTGTCGTTCTTCACTTTCAGTACTCAGCATTAAACGGAAAATCTCTGTGCTTCACACCCCTGGAAAACAAAAAAAAGGGAACGTTATCCATCCATAATTCTCATGTCATATGTACAGAGACATCATGGATATTGTTTATAATATAAAGCACTCACCACTCCCAGGGAGCAGCCCTGAAGTTCCTGTTGTAGCTTAAAAGGGTCTTCATTTCATCGTCGCTCAGTTCAAAGTCAAACACCTGGCATCGTAAAATAAATAAAATGAATTTCAAACACGATAAGTCGGAACTTTTTCCAGCATCAAGGAGTTTCAGGCTTTTATCTCAAAGCTTACCTGGAAGTTCTCCTTGATGCGGGATGGAGTAACAGACTTCGGGATCACAATGACGTTCCTCTGGATGCTGAAGCGGAGCAGAACCTGGAGATGTACAGAACATCCGTTTACTTGCCCAGACACTTATTAATCTCAAGACCTATTCAGACTGCATTAGTTTTACATGGGGATGTTGAGTAATATAATTATTAGCAGAGTATTTCTGGAATTTTAGCTCAATCTAAATCTGTCATGGCAGTATTTATTTCCCCTACAGATTGTGCGTGTCTGGAAAGATTACACCGTATTTTTACCTTCTATAAAAATGAGCAGTAGAAATAACCACAGGTAATATACAGCATCTCCCATATATAGTAAAATATTAAGCTTTTAATGGTCGCAATAACAAATCATTGGTCATGAAATGAGCAAGAATGAAACAAATGCACTCCTGAGACTCCTGTGCCTCCATGTGCCGTTTGTTTGGGGAAAAGCTAGAAACAGGGAAATTCACTTCTATAGTCTTCACAAAAGTAAAGTCATGATATTGATTCAAATGTTTGATGTAAAATTCACACTAACATGTCTTGGTGTACAAAACTTTACAAAAATATAATCTGGGATTTATTTTTTTATTTTTCCTTCTTAAAAGCTTAGTCATTGTTTGCCTATCTGCCACACCTGATGCAGCACATCAAGGGCCTGATAACAAGCTCATAAACGAACCAGGATTCATAGGGTGTAGCTATCTCGCTGCTCTTTGTTTGATTCTTGCTCATTTCCTTTCCTTTGCCATTTTGGACTTGGCCCATTTTTTTGCGCAGGAGTGTATGTGGGGAAAATTTGATTTATGCTTCATTTTCAGTATAAAGACACTCCAGGAAGCACTTGCTCTTTTCTATCGCTTCCAATACCAAAACCAAACCAAGTTTAAAACAGAGCCGGACGTGTCAGAGAAATGATGCTTCCGAAGGTTTCAGGTGAGTTATTGAGTTCCTATACACTCCTCAGCCAAAAAAATAAAAAATAAAAAATGGGCCAAGCCCAAGTGCTTTCTGGAGTGTCCTTATACTGAAAATAAAGCACAAAACAAATTTTCCCAGCATACACTCCCGAGCAAAAAAAAAAAAAAATGAAAGGAATGGAAATTAGCAAGAATGAAACAAATGCTGTAGCTATCTCGCTGCTCTATCAATCCTGGCTCATTTATGAGCTTGTTATCAGGCCCTTGATGTGCTGCATCAGGTGTGGCAGATAGGCAAACAATGACTTTAAGAAAAAAAGCTTAGTCACTGATTGCTTTTTGGAAAATTTTATACACCCATACATGTATTAGTTTGAATTTTACATCAAACATTTTAATCATTATAATGATTTTACCTTTGCATACAAGAAATGAATTTCCCTGTTTCTAGCTTTTCCCCAAACAAACAGCAAATGGAGGCACAGGAGCTCTCAGGAGTGAATTTGTTTCATTCTTGCTCATTTCCTGACCAGTGATTTGTTGTTAAGACCATTAAAAGCTTGACTTTTGCCATTTTGGGCTTGGCCCATTTTTTGGCCCATAAGTGTATGTTATGGTCATGTGACCTATGCATGATCAAGCGTAACTTACATGGCTATGCCCCCTACAACAAGTGCTTACAATAAACACAATGAATTGTGCGTTGCATACGTGGAGTTTATAGTGTCAAGAGCATGAGGACATCATGAAGACATGCCCATCCCTGTGATTTATACAGAGTTGTTATGTTTTAGTGGAGAGCTGGCTGGTGGGTGGGGAGAATTATGGAGAAAAAAATTTGTACAGCAGGGGAGAAACAAAAATTGAACCGTGTGATACAATGAACTTTTCTGGAGCTTTTTCAAATCCACTTTAGATGAAATTGTTAATTTTTTTTCTCCAGGCCTCCTACCTGAGCGGTGGTCTTCTTGTGCTTCTCAGCAATGGCCTTGATCTTTGGTTCCCCCAACAATGATGGGTCATCTGGTTTAGCCCTGATGATAAAAAATAAGCAATATACCTTCATCCGATACACGCCGAGTTAACTTCACTACTCATTTACACACCACACAGAGATGTGCAGTCCTGCAAACAGAAGTGAAGTGACGTGTGGCCAATCATGGTGACCCATACTCGGAATTTGTGCTCTGCATTTAACCCATCCAAGTGTTCACAGTAGTGAACACACACACACCGTGAACACACAGCCGGAGCAGTGAGAGGCTTTTTTTGCTGCGGCGCCTGGGGAGCAGTTGGGGGTTCGGTGCCTTACTCGAGCTGTCGTGTAAAATCTCTCATCATGGTCCGTCAGGGGAACCCAGAGGGCTGTACGCGGTCACTGTAATCCCCTTCGACTGACAGAAGGCGATCAGTTTGTCCTGTGTCAGGTAAGGGTGGCACTCGATCTGCAGGAAATAAACGTGACCATATGAGATGAGAGAAATGAAGACTTGTGTTACGTTGCCATCTGTTAGAAATTTTAGCATTAATGCAAATTGTAAGGCATTTCACTCAACATGAACCATCAACAATGCGTCTTTCTTTTTAAGCGAGTAGTTAAAAATTAATTATTATTCATTTATAATAATTAATTAATTAATTAAGTAAATCCTCATGGGAAAACAGTGTCACAGGAGAACAGTGCTGAATGTAACATGCCAAAAGTGCTTGAGTAAAATTAAAAGACAGAAGTGATACATGAGATTAAAAAGCACATCAGTCTAATAGCTAAGAAAAGTGTGTGTATGTGTGTGTTTTTGGACCACAGTCCTACTCTAGGCTGTGAGTGAAATCCAGCAACATCCAGACGCATTTTAGACAAAAGCCAAAAGCGAGAGCGTCAAAGCTGGCATGAGCAAAACATGGATTAGTAAATACTAGATGACCTTTCTGTGTACATCTATCACTGTAATTAAGCCTTAGGGGACAAGCTAACAATGTCAATGTCACTGCCATTTAAGTAAAGTCGGTGAAGATTCACAAGAAAACATGCTTACTGAGAACCCAGGGTGAGTAAAATACAAAAACAAAAGGATTTGCAAGATGACTTTAAGGAACGTCCATGAAAAATTAATTCCTGTTCTCACCTCCAAACAGCTGTTGTTTCACCAGCTTCTCTTTTTTTCTCTACTCAAGTTAATAAGACAAAAACAAACAAAAAAAAAAAACACAGATTGTCATGGTACTGAGGAAACATGACACATGAAAACACAGCTTGTCATGTAGCAGGAAAAGTGTAAACTCATCTGTTCTGAAATCTTTCCTGTGCTGAAAAACTTCAAATTAATCGAACGGACTCGTATTAAATCGGGCCTGAATAGAATCGTATCTATGCTGAATTGAACTGTATCGGATCAGTAGTGAATCGAATCGAATTGTATCGGCTCAGCAGTGAACTGAATCGTTAATGGATCAGCAGTGAACTGAATCGTTAACGGATCAGTAGTGAACTGAATCGTTAACGGATCAGTAGTGAACTGAATCGTTAACGGATCAGTAGTGAACAGAATCGTTAACGGATCAGTAGCGAACAGAATCGTTAACAGATCAGTAGCAAATTGAATCGTTAACGAATCAGTAGTGAATTGTAGGTTTTTGTATGAAAGAGATTCATAACCCTAGTAAATGGTGGTAACAGTAACTCCATCTCACCACTGCCTCGTCAATTATTTTCCTATAACAGCACCACACTGAGTGTTTTATTCCTTGCATAGTAAATTTAACATGGACAAACATCCAAAAAGCATTTAAAAACCTTCAGATTATACTTTTAAAACAACTGAAATCTCTGCTGGACTTTACCTGGTTGTTGGCGGGTTTATATTTGAGGCCTGGTTTATTCAGAATGGCTTCAATCTGCTCTCGGTTGAAGTTGGAGATGCCGATGGCTTTCACCAGCCCCGCGTCCACCAACTCTTCCATTCCCTACAACGACAAAATCAGTGTGTGATGTGACGCTGCCTCAGGAAGCAATTTATTTAATGAAACTAATCGACTTCGCACCTCCCAGGTCTCCAGGAAACTGGTGTCATCACTGATGACAAAACCTTCACTGTCCAACGGGAGCTCATCTGGTCCAGGCTAAGAGACAGAAACACAGTCCTTAAACACAAGTCCTAGAGAAATATCTGTCATGGGGTCTGAAGTGTTTTATTCCCCTTATACCACAACAATCAATTACAATTTTTAATGTATTAAAAAAATTGGCACATCGAACTGTTAATACACTTATAATACAGAATACAGTATGTATTGCTTTTAAATGAACCATCTGAACTTCTTTAAACTGAATAAACCTTTAAGTTTACACACTTCATGTTGGACAAATCCAGGGTTACATCATATCATCAATGATCTAATCCAGTCAGTAATCACTGGGAGAATAATGGGGTGCAGGTCAGCCAGATAAGAGATATGTAATTGTGTTAGGCTTGGGCCAGTCTCTCAGGGATTAGAGATTAGTCATTTAGGGACTGATTTCTCCCAGGACTCACTCATTTTGGTCCAGAGAACATGTATGAGACACAGCATATACTGCTGCTACTACTGTTATGAGTACTGCTACTATTACAACTAATGCACTGCTATTATTACTACTACTGTTATTACTGTTATTATTATTACTATTAATACTGTTGCTGCTACAACTACTTCTACTACCGCACTGGTATTATTATTATTATTAATAATAATACTGATGCTGCTGCTACTAATACTACTACCAACATTACTACTACCATCATTAGTACTATTACTACTCCTAATACTACTACCACCACCATCATTACTACTAATACTGCTGCTACTATTTTCCTAATACTGCTCCTGTTACCATTATTCTTACTGCTACTATTATGACTGCTGCGAAGATAAAACTGCATAACTTTAACCTAGATTTAATAGATAAGCATAAGAATATAAAGCCACCTTAAAGCCCATTGGCCAGTGGACCAGATACAGATCCAGGTAATCCAGCTGCAGATCACTTAAAGTCTTCTGACACGCCCCTTTTACGGCTGACTTCTGGTGAAAGGTGCACCAAAGCTGCGAAGAAAAGAACATTTAAGTCTTTTCCTGCTATGCTGTCTGGAGGCCATCTTTAACCTGTGTTCAGTCAAGCTAATTTGTCATGGCGTTTGTGATATAAGAGGCATTTTCAGGTAGCGAGGTTGTGAGGGCTACCTTGCTAATGACAAACAGCTCCTCCCTCTTCACCGCGCCCTCTTTAATCATGGTCTGGATGCCCTCTCCGACCTCCTTCTCGTTTTTGTAGATGTACGCTCCATCGATGTGTCTGTAGCCTGCAGCGATGGCGGCTTTTACAGCTTCAGTCACTTCACCTGGCTTAGACTGGAGCAGAGAACAAGGGGATGATAAACATTAACTCACTTATCAGCTCACGCTGAAAAGACTTTGGTTACATCAAAAAACAAAGGATATATAAGGAAAAAATAAATGGAAAAGAAAGGAAAGAAGAAAGACAAGCTAAGGACTGTGGTATAAACATATGCACACAATAAATGTATATTTATCTTTGACCGTATAAAGATAAATGATGATGAGTCGAGTCTCGCACTTGGTCTCACACATTAACAATATATCTTTTTAATTTTAAGTTTTATATTTGTCATATCATTGGATATAATGATCAATTATTTATTTTATAAAAATAATTCTGTTAAACATTTAATTTAATTTTTTTTTCTCTAAGCTACAATTCCCTGCTTTACATATTGATTAGTAATATTGTATCTTAATTAATTTAGCTTAACACTTTATCTTATATTAACTATGTAATTATTATATGGTTATTTTATTATTAAATTTATTTTTTATTTTTATAATTTGTAATAGAGAAATGTGTTATTTTCTCTATTTTTTGCTTCTTTCTTCTATGTGGTTGTATATTTGCATTTTTTATTTTAATGTTGCATCTTTTTAATTAGCGTTTAATTATATTATTATTATTATTATTAGCTGTAGTAGTAGTATAAATATTTGCCCTTTATTCTAAACTAAAACAGTCCTACATAAGAGCACATCTATAATTATTTTGAGTACAAGCTTTATTTTATTTATTTATTTTTAAATATAAAGGTTTACAGGTTACAGTGATATGTTTTTTCCCCCCACTTTGGCCCTAATCTAGAGGTTTCTGAGTTTATACTCGAAAGTATGGAGTGCATTTGAACAGAATTAGACATTTAAAACATGTTTAAAGGATGCAGTTGAAAGCTCCTCGCAATAAACTGCAGAAAACTGGAAATTTCTGGATTTGATGTTGACTCTTACCTTCCATGTACCGAGACCCACAATAGGCATTTCTGCTCCGGTGCAGAGTTTCACTGAAGTTGCCGTTTTCGACATGATCAGCCTTTCTCCTCGGATTATATCAGGAAATATATCAAGTGTAGCTGGTTAAAGTGAACTAGTTAGGAGTAGGTTAGTAGCGGTGCAGGAGGAGGGAGTGTCACCTAAATCTAATCCTACAACAACTGCAGACTAACAGCTGAAAATATCCACAGAGCTGTGAACTGAACCTCTATCAGGAACAACACCGCCACCTTGTGGACTGGAGAGTCCGGCTCTTTTCACTGAGTCAGATCATTTGACTCGGCTCACCAATAAGAGTCGACTCTTTCAACTCATTGCCATTTAAAGAAGAACTTCTTCAATAATTGACAGACACAGAAGCATCCAGTAATAATCAGCATTAATTAAAAGCTTGTTGTGTTTATGCAATGTAACAGAACGAAAGTGTAGAACAAACTCAATCTGCATTGTAGCTAACAAGATTTATAGAAATTAATTTATTTATAAATGACCTCATTTCATAATGTACGGTGGCTTCACTCAGTGAAATTATACAAATAAATAACAACTAAGGCAAAGTGTGAAAACGGGACTGACGTCGCTAAACATTAAAATGGCAGTGTTTCAGATACAGCGTGTTTTTTTTCTGACCACCACTGGCATCCTCTGAGCTGAGCAACTTTCATCTTCATGAATTGTTCCATACAAATAACTTGGCACCTCAGAAAGTAAAATAGAATGTAATCTGAATAAAAAGTACTAAACAAAGCAAATCGCAAAATCACAGTGAGAGGTTACAGAGTCTTATCTGAGGAAAACCCCACCATGCCAATGTCACACTCTTTCTCTCGTCTGGTGCTCTTTAATCTCTTTCCTGTTCTTCACCTGGTTCTTCTTCCTCATCTCCGTCTTCCTCCTCGACTTCCTCTTCATGAGCAGCCCCTCTGCCTGTCTTTGGGCCTTTGCAGATTTTCAGGTGGCGTGTCAGATGGTATTCCGTGAGGAAGCCCTTGTTGCATTTTTCACAGACGAAGTCTCTTTTCCCGTCGTGGGAGTTGAGGTGCTTCTTTAAGTGATCGGTTTTGAGGAACTGTTTGTCGCACTTTGGGCAGGTGATCTGACGGTCGCTGCAGAAAAACAAACAGACAACGAGGTTAACGTGATGTACGCCTTTTGATGAAGAGAATGAATGAGGTAAAAATGTCAGGCTGATGCAAGTTTAACAGCGCTAGCTAGGCTTCTGAGGTCAGAAACTCACTGAGCAACAGTGTGAAGAGCAGTCACATTATCACGCCGATAGGATTTCTCTCGTACAGTGTACACGGATCAAGATCTGCCACGTGACCAAGTGTAAATATGAACGTACCGCATCACACCCCACCAGCAATAAAATAAAAAATAATAAAAATACAGACTTCATGTCCATCATGAGGCCAGAAAGCGAGCAAAACTTTTTGCGTGTGTGTATTTGGGAATCCATATCAACACACGTCACTCAACAGCTGCTCGTTTCTCAGAGATATTCATGACAAAGAGTTAAAAAACAATTCAGATTATATTTCTGCTACACGGC
>CM040992.1:3179273-3189535 GCA_022985145.1 Pangasius djambal
AGTGATCTGCAGCTGGATTACCTGGATCTGTATCTGATCCACTCGCCAATGGGCTTTAAGGTGGCTTTATATACTTATACTTATCTATTAAATCTAGGTTAAAGTTATGCAGTTTTATCTCAGCCTCAGGAGCAGTCATAATAGTAGCAGTAAGAGTAATGGTAACATGAGCAGTATTAGGAAAATAGTAGCAGCAGTATTAGTAGTAATGATGGCAGTAGTAGTAGCAGTATTAGGAGTAGTAATAGTACTAATGATGGTGGTGGTAATTATGGTAGTAGTATTAGTAGCAGCAACAGTATTAATAGTAATAATAATACGAGTGCGGTAGTAGTAGTTGTAGTTGTAGCAGCAACAGTATTAATAGTAATAATAATACCCGTAGTTGTAATAATAGCAGTGTTGGTAGTAGTAATAGTAGTAGCAGCAGTATATGATGTGTCTCGTACATGTTCTCTGGACCAAACTGAGTGAGTCCTGGGAGAAATCAGTCCCTAAATGACTAAACTCTAATCCCTGAGAGATTGGCCCAAGCCTAACACAGTTACATATCTCTTATCTGGCTGACCTGCACCCCATTATTCTCCCAGTGATTACTGACTGCATTAGATCATTGATGATGTGAAGTAACCCTGGATTTGTCCAACATGAAGTGTGTAAACTTAAAGGTTTATTAAAAAAAACCAAAAAAAAAAAAAACCAACAGTTTCTTGACTGATGGTATTCCTAGTTTGTGACTTAGTGAGCCAATATCAGAATGTATTTCTGATAGACTTCAAGCACTATTGGATAAAAGCGTCTGCCAAATGCCGTAAATGTATTTAAAAGCAATTTATACTGTATTCTGTATTATAAGTGTATAAACAGTATGATGTGTCATTTCTTTTAATACATTAAAAATTATAATTGATGGCAGATTGCTGTGGTATAAGGGGAATAAAACACTTCAGACTCCATGACAGATATTTCTCTAGGACTTGTGTTTAAGGACTGTGTTTCTGTCTCTCAGCCTGGACCAGACGAGTTCCCGTTGGACAGTGAAGGTTTCGTCATCAGTGATGACACCAGTTTCCTGGAGACCTGGGAGGTGCGAAGTCGATTACAGTTTCATAAACAAAAAAATGCTTCTTGAGGCAGCGTCACATCATCACACACTGATCTTGTTGTAGGGAATGGAAGAGTTGGTGGACGCGGGGCTGGTGAAGGCCATCGGCATCTCCAGCTTCAACCGAGAGCAGATTGAAGCCATTCTGAATAAACCAGGCCTCAAATATAAACCCGCCAACAACCAGGTAAAGTCCAGCAGAGATTACAATTGTTTTAAAAGTATAATCTGAAGGTTTTTAAATGCTCTTTGGATGTTTGTCCATGTTTACTACGCATATTTACTAAATTTACTACGCAAGGAATAAAATACTCAGTGCGGTTCTGTTATAGGAAAATAATCGATGAGGCAGTGGTGTGATGGAGTTACTGTTACCACCATTTACTAGGGTTATGAATCTCTGTCTTTGATACAAAAACATACAATTCACTGCTGATCCATTAACGATTCGATTCGATTCACTGCTGATCCGATACAATTCAATTCAGCACAGATATGATTCTATTCAGGCCCGATTTAATACGAGTCCATTCGGTTAATTTGATATTTTTCAGCACAGGAAAGATTTCAGAACAGATGAGTTTACACTTTTCCCGCAACATGACAAGCTGTGTTTTCATGACCTGTTTCCTCAGTACTATGACAATCTGTGTTTTTTTTTTTTTTTTGTCTTATTAACTTGAGTAGAGAAAAAAAGAGAAGCTGGTGAAACAACAGCTGTTTGGAGGTGAGAACTGGAATGAATTTTTCTTGGACATTCCTTAGTCATCTTGCAGATCCTTTTGTTTTTGTATTTTACTCACCCTGGGGTCTCGGTGAGCGTGTTTTCTTGTGAATCTCCACCGACTTTACTTAAATGGCAGTGACATTGACATTGTTAGCTTGTCCCATAAGGCTTAATTACAGTGATAGATGTACACAGAAAGGTCATCTAGTATTTACTAATCCATGTTTTGCACATGCCAGCTTTGACGCTCTCGCTTTTGGCTTTTGTCTAAAATGCGTGAAACAGAAAAAGATGATGTAAGTCTAATGACGGTGAATTTGTTGTCATGTTTGGAATAAAATCAGCACTAAGTTTCCACAGTGAACGCCTGGTGATGGGCTGCAATGAAAAAAGGGTGGGGAAAAGAGGCATGCACAGATAATGACATTAGACTGTGGTCCAAAAACACACACACACAGACAATTAATTAATTAATTAATTAATACTCGTTAAAAAAAGGCACATTGTTGATGGCTCACGTTGAGTCAAATGCCTTACGATTCGCTTTAATGCTAAAATTTCTAACAGGCTTACGTTACAAAATGTTTGCAGTTTAATATTTGTTTTTTAAGGACAGAAATATTGGGCTTGTTGGTATCTATTATTGAATAAACCTTGAAAATTAGCAAAAACATTTCTTTTCAGATTCTGTATCGCATGCAGTCAGATGGCACCGTAACACAAGTCTTCATTTCTCATATGGTCACGTTTATTTTCTGCAGATCGAGTGCCACCCTTACCTGACACAGGACAAACTGATCGCCTTCTGTCAGTCGAAGGGTATTACAGTGACCGCGTACAGCTCTCTGGGTTCCCCTGATAGACCATGGTGAGAGATTTTACACGACAGCTCATCACAGGAACTGTAGGGCTGTTCATCTGACCAATTCTTATGATCTTTCTCAAATAACTGCAGTAAAAGTGCTTGCGAAAAATATACTTTGACAATAGCAAGTCTTTACCATCCCTTCTGTTTGTAGGACTGCACATCTGTGTGGTGTGTAAATGAGTAGTGAAGTGAACTCAGCGTGTATCAAATGAAGGTATATTGCTTGTTTTTTATCATCAGGGCTAAACCAGATGACCCATCATTGTTGGAGGATTCAAAGATCAAGGCCATTGCTGAGAAGCACAAGAAGACCACCGCTCAGGTAGGAGGCCTGGAGAAATAAAATGAACAATTTTTATGTAAAGTGGATTTGAAAAAGCTCCAAAAAAGCTCATTGTGCCACACGGCTAAAAAAATTTTTCTCCCCTGCTGTACAAATTTTTTCCTCCATAATTCTCCCCACCCACCAGCCAGCTCTCCACTAAAACATAACAACTCTGTATAAATCACAGGGATGGGCATGTCTTCATAATGTCCTCATGCTCGTGACACTATAAACTCCATGTATACGACGCACAATTCATTTTGTTTATTGTAAGAACTTATTGTAGGGGGCGTGGCCATGTAAGTTGCGCTTGATCATGCATAGGTCACATGACCATAACATACACTCCTGGGCAAAAAAATGGACCGAGTCCAAAATGGCAAAGGAAAGAAAATGAGCAAGAATCAAACAAATGCTGTAGCTATCTCGCTACTCTATCAATCCTGGTTCGTTTATGAGTTTATCATCAGGCCCTTGATGTGCTGCATCAGGTGTGGCAGATAGGCAAACAATGACTAAGCTTTTAAGAAGGGGGGAAAAAAAATCCCAGATGATATTTTTGGAAAGTTTTATACACCAAGACATGTTAGTGTGAATTTTACATCAAACATTTGAATCATTATCATGACTTTACTTTTGTGTACAAGAAGACTATAGAAGTGAATTTCCCTGTTTCTAGCTTTTCCTTCAAACAAACAGCAAATGGAGGCTCAGGAGTGTGTTTGTTTCATTATTGTTTATTTCATGACCAGTGATTTGTTATTACGACCATTAAAAGCTTAATATTTTGCCATTTTGGGCTTGGCCCATTTTTTCCCAGGACTGTACTATATTTGGGAGATACTGTATATTACCTGTGTTTATTTCTACTGCTCATTTTTATAGAAGGTAAAAATATGGTGTAGTCTTTCCAGACACGCAAACGCACAGTCTGTAGGGGAAATAAATACTGCCATGACAGATTTAGATCGAGCTAAAATTCCAGAAATACTCTGCTAATAATTATATTACTCAACATCCCCATGTAAAACTAATGCAGTCTGAATAGGTCTTAAGATTAATAAGTGTCTGGGCAAGAAAACAGATGTTCTGTACATCTCCAGGTTCTGCTCCGCTTCAGCATCCAGAGGAACGTCAGTGTGATCCCGAAGTCTGTTACTCCATCCCGCATCAAGGAGAACTTCCAGGTAAGCTTTGATGGAAAAGCCTGAAACTCCTTGATGCTGGAAAAAGGTCTGACTTCATGTGTTTGAAATTCATTTTATTTACGATGCCAGGTGTTTGACTTTGAACTGAGCGACAATGAAATGAAGACCATTTTAAGCTACAACAGGAACTTCAGGATTTCTCCCAGGGAGTGGTGAGTGCTTTATATTATAAACAATACCCATGTAGTCTCTGTACATATGACATGACAATTATAGATGGATAACGTTCCCTTTTTTTTGTTTCCCAGGGGTGCGAAGCACAGAGATTATCCATTTAATGCTGCGTACTGAAAGTAAAGAACGGCACGAAAACCGCGGGGTCGATGTACACTTTTCTTTCTTAAATACTTCAGCTGTGATTAACTTCAATACACGTCTTCACGGTGGTGATAAGACGACGCAGTGTGATTGTTAAATGCTCACTTATCTTCAGCGTAAAAGTTCTCTAATCTTTTAAACTGGGCTAAAACAGCATTAACCTTTTCCTTTAGTGCTTTTGTTGCTTTTAGGTCCCATAATTATTCAAAGTTCACTTCTGAACTTCTGCACAAAAATTTGTGAAAGAAATTAAGTAGAAATGAAAGGATAAATGATTTGTGATATAGATCAAATGAAATGAAACATAAAGGATGTGTAATTAATTGATGGCACTGCCCCAGACAAAATAACCTGAAGGATCTTTCCACATTTCACTTTATTTTTAACCAAGCACTTGTATATTAAGAGTAAACTTAATGCACTTTTCTGAGAATGATGTATGTGAAATCTGTTTTTGGAGGAACAGAGATTGGAAAGTTGTCACTCATAGTCATGTGTGAAATTATTTTTATTATTGACTTATTGTTCTCAAAATGTTGATGTTTCAGATTTAATCAGATTTCATTCTAGCTGGGTACTTTTCAGGCTTTTGGATTGATGAAACATCCAAAATAAAGTTGATGCTTTAATCATGGTTCTGGTGTTTGTTCTGAGATATTATTTATATATTTATATATATATATATATATATAATATAAAATAAAAACAGCAAAGTGTTGTGCAGTTGTTTCATGCCTTAATGCAAAATCAAAACAGCAGCTTATAAACACAATTCTGGAAGAAATACTTCATCTGAATTAAGAGTTCTGTATATGCAGTGCTTATATACAAGTGGTAATATATTTTAATGACATAAACCAGTTTAATGAACATTTTATGAAACAATTTGTTGGTGCATATTAATAACGTGAAAGGAAGAGATTCCCAAAAAAAAAATCTTTTTTCTAGATTTTACTTATTTTCCATATGAGTGCAAAAAAAAAAAGATTATTCAGAAAGTTTTTGGATAGTTAAGCTTCTTAAAAGGACGGAGCTGCTGGGGAAACTCTGTTGTACATAACACCTTTGAGGGGATTTCAATTTTATCTAAAGGTGTATATTCATGGGTTTTTATAGAACCTTTAAGGTTCCACCAGAGGGACACCACATAACCTTATGGATTTGGCATTCTTTCCTCTAAGAGTGAAGGAGGAGGACATGTGTGCACTCTGATAATTGAGACTTGCTTAGATAATATTTCATCATATGCAACCCATAACCCAAATAGTTTATGCTTTTATTTTCCTTAAGATTACATTATTAGCCACTTAGGCAATGTGTCAGTCTTTCCCTCTCTTTTACCTGGTGCTTTTTTTGGTTATACTCTTCATTTAGAATGAGCCCAAGTAATTCATACAAACATACTTGCTAACCAAAGTTTATTATCTCTGGAGGCATGAATGGCGGCAGGGCAAAAAAAAAAAGCCAGCTACTCATTATTATCGGATCAGAAAGGCATTAGTCAGAGGGATAACCAAGATGCAAAGGTTGCCAACTCTGAAGCAGCTGGAGAGATCAGCAGCTCACTTGGGATGCACTGTTCACAGGACATCCACAGCATGAACACTCCACAAAGCTGGGCTTTATGGAAGAGTGGTTAGTCGTACACAGAATGGTGTGGGGGGAAAAAACATTGAGTGAGTGACAGTTCTGTGGGTGGAAACACCTTGTTGATTAGACAGGTCAGAGAAAAATGGCCAGATTGGTTTGAGCTGCCAGGAAGGAAATAGTAACTCAAATAATCACTCTTCACAGCCATGGTGAGAAGAAAAGCATCTCAGCATGCACAACAAATTGAACCTTTGAATGGGCTGCAACAGCAGAAGACCACATCAGGTTCCACTCCGGTCAGCCAAGAACAAGAATCTGAGGCTATTATGGGCACAGGCTCACGCAAACTGGACAGTTGAAGATTAGGAAAAATTTGCTGTTGCTGGCTCACCTGGTCTCTTTCCAGGATTCAGCTTATTCAGGTTACTGTAATTGCCTGAGATAAGAATTTGGCTAAGCAAAAACGGCGAAATTATATTAATTAAATTACGTTTTGTAGTGTTTTTTATATTACAATATATTCAAAATGTTTTTTTTGTTGATCAAACTGTCACTTATATAAAAGGTTTAGAAGCGTTTTTCACGCATCACTGCTTTGACGTTTTTTTTAATGCGTTAGCAAGGCAGCCTGACTAGCTGTTTTCGTGTTCACAGCAGCACACCTCCAAACCTTTTAAACACTTTATCTATTTACATCCAAAGCTCCAACCATGATGCAGTTCCTTGTGAGTATTTGTGTTGTTTGTGTATTTAAATAATGAAAATCTTTACGAAACATTAAATCCTTAAATTAGCTTGCTAGTTAGACGTCTAGCTAGTTAATGTAGCTTGTTAACTCGTGAGGTTAGCAAACATGTCTGTAGATAATGCTGGATAATATAACAGGCCATGTAAAGATAAATAATTTTACAGATTTAAGATGATTAACGAGTCTGAAACATTTAATAAATGGGGAAATTGTGTAGTAAGGTGTGTGTTTGTGTGTGTTTTGCAGGTTGGCTTCACTTTGGGAAATGTGGTGGGGATGTATCTTGCACAAAACTATGAGGTAAATTTATTTATTTCTGAATTTCATCATATTACAATACAAATTAAAACATTAAATAATGAGAATGTACAGTTTTAACTATTCAACATGACAAAAGTGTGTTGTTGGATGTTTCCAAACCAGACTAAACTCACCTGTTTGACATTTGAGCTTTCCTTAAAAAAAGAAAAACATCAGCTTTTCTCACTACATTATGTGTGATTTGTATCTGTCAGGTTTCTGTCACCTAAATATAACATCATAAAGTTAAACTCCATCCTGAACCACATTAAATGTCTGTATATCGAAACATTTGTGTTATTAGTTGACGTTTTGGAGCAGAGTGTAAAGATGAAGATGTGAGAGAGCTGGACAGACTGAAAGATTAAAGTGCCGCTGCATCGCTCTCTTTCAGTAGAGGTGAAGTGAGGGTTAAATCCCACTGCAAAGCTATAAGCAGCTGGGTGAAAGGCATTGTGGGTAATGTTAGGAAAGTGACAACAGCATTTCGATGAAAGAGATTTAAAAGAAAGACATCTTGGACGCTGTGGAAGATCATGTGTTGATTGTAAAGATGAATATACGAGTCATTCAAGGTGGAGTTTTGTTTTAAGAGGATTAATGTACTAAACGTGTACTAAAGCTTGGTTTTATTCATGCCGTAGAAATCGTGATGGGACTGACGGGCTTCAGAGTGTTCTTCCTGTTCTTTGGGATGATTCTGTTTTTCGACAAAGCACTCCTCGCGATTGGAAACGTAAGTGTTGACATCTCAGTCTCAGGATGTGTTGATCTGATACTCTGTAGAAGCTTTGAGAACAGATTTGACCTATTTTCCAGTCTGATCTTTCGACACAGATCAGATCGTGAACACGAGAACACGAGACAAATTATCTCCATCATGGCTGCCATATTTTGAATAAAAAACAAAACAAAGAGTCGAGTCCACTTGGTTTGGACCGTCAGGACGTCTAGAACAGCAGCTCTGGCTGTAGTGCAGCTGATGTTACAGGTTTATTTTAAAACGATACGGTGAAGTTTTCTGTAAGAAGAAAATGTTTTGAACATTTATGGAAGGATTCTCTGGTGTAGATTTAAGATTTTAACAAAAAAATGTGAGCATCAAAGAAATATTTATTTTAGCTTTAATATATTTATTTATTTATTGTAAATTATTGAAGGCTAAGATCATCCTCTAAAAAAAAAAAGTCTAATAGTAAATAGTAATCTTAACCAAATAAGTTTCTGTTTGAATTTATACTGAAGTGCCGTGTAGCAGAAATATAATCTGAATTATTTTTTAACTCTTTGTCATGAATATCTCTGAAAAACGAGCAGCTGTTGAGTGACGTGTGTTGATATGGATTCCCAAATACACACACGCAAAAAGTTTTGCTCGCTTTCTGGCCTCATGATGGACATGAAGTCTGTATTTTCCTTATATTTTTACATTTATGTACTAATTTATTTTTTTTAAAAGTGCAGTGTAGTAGAGCAATAATGAGCCTTAAGTAGAAGGTGAACGTTGCTCATAACATCTCTGATATTAAAAAAAAAAAAAAAACTCATTGCAAATCAAGATCTAGCAATGTTAAGATCGCTAACAGGTTTGGATCGTAGCGTCTAGTTTTGTACGTACAGACGTGTGATTTAATCATGTGAGAGCGTGTTCTTGGTACTGATGCTGGTGGGGTGTGATGCGGTACGTTCATATTTACACTTGGTCACGTGGCGGATCTTGATCCGTGTACACTGTACGAGAGAAATCCTATCAGCGTGATCATGTGACTGCTGTTCACACTGTTCCTCAGTGAGTTTCTGACATCAGAAGCCTAGCTAGCGCTGTTAAACTAGCATCAGCCTGACATTTTTTACCTCATTCATTCTCTTCATCAAAAGGCATACATCACATTAACCTCGTTGTCTGTTTGTTTTTCTGCAGCGACCGTCAGATCACCTGCCCAAAGTGCGACAAACAGTTCCTCAAACTGATCACTTAAAGAAGCACCTCAACTCCCACGACGGGAAAAGAGACTTCATCTGTGAAAAATGCAACAAGAGCTTCCTCACGAAATACCATCTGACACGCCACCTGAAAATCTGCAAAGGTCCAATGAGAGGCAGAGGGGCTGCTCATGAAGAGGAAGGCGAGGAGGAAGACGAGAGAAGAGTGCACAGCAGTGGTAGATCAGTGGTTAGGACGTTGGGCTACTGATCGGCAGGTCATGAGTTCGATCCCCACCGCCAAGCTGCCCTTGAGCAAGGCCCTCAGCTGCTCAGTTGTGTAAATAAGATAAATGTAAGTCGCTCTGGATAAGGGCATCTGCCAAATGCTATAAATGTAAATGTAGAACAGGAAAGAGATTAAAGAGCACCAGACGAGAGAAAAGAGTGTGACATTGGCATGGTGGGGTTTTCCTCAGATAAGACTGTAACCTCTCACTGTGATTTTGCGATTTGCTTTATTTAGTACATTTTATTCAGATTACATTCTGTTTTACTTTCTGAGGTGCCAAGTTATTTGTTCGCTCTGATGTATGGAACAATTCATGAAGATGAAAGTTGCTCAGAGGATGCCAGTGGTGGTCAGAAATAAAACACGCTGTATCTGAAACACTGCCATTTTAATGTTTAGTGACGTCAGTCCCGTTTTCACACTTTGCCTTAGTTGTTATTTATTTGTATAATTTCATTGAGTGACGCCACCGTACATTATGAAATTATAAATAAATTAATTTCTATAAATCTTGTTAGCTACAATGCAGATTGAGTTTGTTCTACACTTTCATTCTGTTACATTGCATAAACATAACAAAAGTATTTAAATTAGGCTTTTAATTAATGCTGATTATTATTGGATGCTTCTGTGTCTGTCAATTATTGAAGAAGTTCTTCTTTAAATGGCAGTGAGTTGAAAGAGTCGACTCTTATTGGTGAGCCGAGTCAAATGATCTGACTCACTCAAAAGAGCTGGAGGACACATAGAAGGCAAAGAAAGATTTCACTAAACAATTTCAGCCATAGATGGGCAAAGAAGAACAATCACCTGGTGTGAAAATATCGCAAAGTTCACCCTGTTTAGGAAAGAACGGCA
>CM040992.1:3204923-3234923 GCA_022985145.1 Pangasius djambal
GTGTGTGTGTGAAGGGGTTTCTTCCCGGTGGTTATCGGTTTCATCAGGAGGATACCCATCCTCGGCTCCTTGTTGAATCTGCCCTTCATCAGTGGGGTAAGTGTGCTAGTGCTCTACCCCCCCAAAAAAACCCATTCTAATTGTATTGCGTAGCCTTTACACACCCTGCACTTTATCCTGTGTGGTTTCTTATGTTTATGTTTATGTTAATTAGATCCTAAATACACTAAATTATTAACCAAGATTCATATCATATAAGCTAGTCATATCACTAACTTTACCTACTCCAGACGTCCGAATAATGAATAATAACGGTTCGTTATTCAAGCAAAGCCTTTAAACATGAATCAGTTTGATTTATAATGCTTTTAGCGTGAGCGATTTCACACCTTAATGTTTTTTTCTGGACAAATCAGTAACCCGGGCAGCAGGAGAACCGCGTTTCATGTCTGCGTTATTAGTCTTCTGTTCATAGTCGACCAGTTTAGTAGGTGTAATTAATATTATTATATTAAAATTGGTGTTAACTTTTTTTTTTGTACGAGTCTCTTGGTGCTGTAGACACAAATATAAGCCAGCATATATCATTTAAAAAACAGTTTTGTAAATATTCATATTTTCATTTTAAACTTGATCATTTCTGGAAAAAATTTCAATGATTCATCCTCGTACCCGTCCAATCTCTGTCCAATCAAGCGTGCTCTAGAACACATTTGTCCCGCCCCCATGACCAGACTGTGTGTATTGCTTGGTATGTTTTATGGTGGAGCGACGCACTACTCCTTCCCTGCTCACCGCCTGCTGCACTACACACATTAACCAACGATGCCTTCTGCTCATCAGTAAGAACTCTTGTTGCTAGTTAGCTACTATTTTAACTAATTTTCAGATTCGGCAAAATACGGAAAAGTACAGCGCAAAATGCAGTGTCATACAGCTCTGCTATCAGCATGGCGAGCCAAAACAGATGTGGCTTCACAGAATCGTCTCCTTCCCGGGAATTTGAGATTTCACGTATTTTCATCAACATTAATGCGTAACGATCTCGTCATGCCCTGGGATTGGATTGAGTTAAGACTAAAAAAAAAAAAGACTAAAGCGCCGCTGCATCATCCTGTTGTGGATGAATTGAAGCGAGGGCTAATGCTGCATTCGATTAAACCTCTTTCTGACCTCAGAGTAGAAAAATAAATCACCCCTCAACTGGGAATTCCTTCTTGGAACCCAGAATTCAGCGTTCACGTGGTAAATAATCAGTAAGTAAAAAACAGTTCACTTTTTTAAACGTGTTTATAGAGGTGTTTTGTTTTACATCAGTCAGCGTAGACACGTTAGTTGGTTTAGTCTATAACACTGATCATACACTCATAAAAAAAAAACAACAACAAAAAAACAACGTCACAGAGGCATCCATGTTTTTCCCCATTTTGTAGCTGAAGGGGCGTTCACACATACAGCGACGGAGCGACCCGGAGACCCTTCCGGCGACATGAGCGACAGCAATCGTTGGCAACTAGATGTGGGCGTGTCCGGTGACACGACAAAGCTGAGAAAAGTTGAACTTTATGCAAATATGGAGCGACTTGGTGCAGCAACTACCAATGGGAGTGAAGACAGTAGAGTGCACATGATCCGTCTCCGTCAGACACCGTAGTGCAGAAAAGATGGAGGACAAATGAATTCTAGCGGTTAGCAGTTGACAGATAGCATATCGGACAATGATTAGCTGAGTAAACTTACCTCATTGGCAGTCAGATTTGGTTGATTAAATCCTAAAAGAATGCATTTCAAACCGAGTCCTATCCAGCCTGAAATGCTGCTGGAACCGGACCTCATCCAGCCACAGCTCCTGGACCAGCTGGTGGTACTCGCCACGCTGCCTGGACCCCCACGGACCCCCAGACGGTCCGGCGCTTGCGCTTTCGCCGCAGATAGACGTCCGCAGTGGTAAAGAGGCACGCTCTGATTCTCCGTCATCTCGTATGATGATCGTAGGCAGTGGTAGCCGAACGTTTAAGGCTCTGGGATACTGATCGTAAGGTCGGGGGTTCAAGCCCTTAACCTTCTGCTCCAGGGGCGCTGTATCATGGCTGACCCTGCGCTCTGACCCCAGCTCCCTAACAAGCCGGGATATGCGAAAAACTGCATTTCATGCATTTCGTACTATGCACAATGACAATAAAGTTGAATCTTAATAAGATGCATATATACACTGGTGAACTTCATATACAAACGCTTTCTCTCCAGAATGTTTCATTTCAGCAGCAAGAAATCTGATTTGTTTTTCAGAAGCGCTGTGCGAGTTGCGCCAGCCGCTGAGGGCAGCCGATAGGAACGCCTTCATAGTACAGCGACCAGCGACATACAGCAAGAAATGACGTAATAAATCCAGGTTCAGGCTTCCGAGTTAAGTCGAATGCAGCATTAATCCCCGCTGTGAGCGGGGAGTCGAACTGCATTGTGGGTAATGTAGGAAACCGTTGAAGACCAACCTGGCGATGAGAAACATTAGAATTTCTTTATAAATAAATCTCAGGTGCTGTTGAAGATGAGTGTGTGAAGCACGTGTTGATTCTTTACTCTCAATAAAGAATCGTGTGTGTGTGTGTGTGTGTGTTTGAATTTGTCTTTGTTGTTTTCTTAAAGCTTTCGTAACTCTGAGTGGACAGTCAGCAGTCTCGGTCAGTCACTGCTGCTTTCCCTCCTGCATGTGAGCACGAACTCACCCTGTCTGAGATCATTACATCACTTCCCCTCAGGTCACATGCTCATGTTGTACATTTATACCACAGCGCTGTTCAGTTCTGGATTCTGATTGGCCAGACGGAAATGGCGGGGTTATGTTAAGTTCTAATACGGTATCGTTTCTATGGTAACAGCCCCTTCACGGAGACGTGTACAATTAAACAGATAGATGGTTGAATAATGATTTAACATTATTGGACGGAGTCTCCAGTGTCAAGAGCATTAAAAAGTAACTATAAATGGATAAAAATCACGACGTATCATCTATTGAGAAGTTTAAAAATAAGTATTATATCAGATTGCTGTGGTATAAGAGGAATAAACACACATGTCGTCCTGTCACAGGAAAGTAATCAGCTTTGGTGTGGTAACAGTAACTCTCAGTAGCTTCATCACTCCACCCTGTCGCTGATCGTTTTCCTGTAACAGCACACCCCCATGACAGTTACGTTATACGCTTACTGTGCATACTTTCTGATTTTCATCAGCAGCTCTCCGCTCATTCATTTCAGTTCATCCCTTTGGTGTGAAAAATCCTTTACTCTTTTTTGTTTACATAAAAAAAAAAAAAATCATTTATCTTTGGATAATTCTTTTTTTTCTTTCTCTTTCACAGTTTGTGGACAGAGTGGGCGAGAGCAACAGCATGGTATAACGGACACTGTGCGTTCCTTTCTCCTTATTTATGGCGGATTTCCTGAAACAAACTGTTATAAGATCATGTTCTAAAAGCCATGCCGATTCTTTCACTTTTAAACTGTGAGTGAGTGTGTGAGTGAGTGTGTGAGTGAGTGTGTGAGTGAGTGTGTGAGTGAGTGTGTGAGTGAGTGTGTGAGTGAGTGTGTGAGTGAGTGTGTGAGTGAGTGTGTGAGTGAGTGTGTGAGTGAGTGTGTGTGTGAGTGTGTGTGTGTGTTTATTATTTTTTTTTAATCCTACGGAAAGCCAATCCTTGTGTGTGGGAACTGAAACAGTCCGGCGTGTGGAGTTATTTATATACATATTATAAGGTCTGTTATTGCTGTAACAAAAAAAAAAAGAAGAAGAAGAAGAAGAAAACTCTCTCCCTGTCCTTCTTGATGTCGGTGGAGGGAGTGAGCGGTGCTGTGTGGGACGATGAAGAACAGCCGGAGGTTCGTTCTGTTACACTGACGCCACTTTGCTTCGGATCGCTTCAGCTCAGAGTCGGACACCGCGACGATGCTAACGTCTCTAACGTTAATGATCGGTTCTTTATTTTTAAACAGTTTATTTTGTATCAAAGTATCGAGACACTGTTGAGGAAAACTTGCTTGAACTTTATAAATACAGTTTAAAAGAAAATACAAAGCTGATGTTCGTCTCTTTAGTCAAGCACAAATTAATGAATTAATTAACAACACACTCGCAGTGCACTTCAGTATTTTATATTTTATATTTATACCACTTGTAAAAACAAAAAAAACAAACAAAAAAAAAAACAGGAAGTGGTTCAAGTCAACAAGTCTTTCTGGGGACTGAGAGCAAATAAATAATAATAATAGTTTTTCTTATTCTTCATCTATTTAAAAAGTTTTATTTTGTATTTTAAAAAAAAACATTTTTCTTTATTTTAAATATTTATTTCCCCCCATTTATCCTAAATATATTGTTTCTCGTATTTCCTTTTGTCGTTTATTTTAGACATTTTTAAGGTGTTAATACTTTTGCCACATTTTTACTGAAAGCACTGCTATAATTATTATTATTATTATTATTATTTTTTTTTTTTGGTAGAAGGAACAATTCTGTTTTATTGAGGGAAATTTCAAATTATTGTATGTTGTTTGTTAATCATACTAAAAAATTTATATTTTTATTTTAAGGGTGTCAATAATTTTGAAGGGCTCTGTATACTGTAACTATGTTTGTATTGTGGTGTAACTATTTTAATTCTCTGTAAAATTCAGACAGTTCAATTTTTTTTATATTTTTCAATTACATGATTTAGGATGAATTTGATTTTTATTTTAATAAGTAACTATAAATTTTTAAAAATAAATTAGACACTTCGATGAGTTTTAGAAAATGCTCTTTTTTCAGGCTTGGAAAAAATCTGATATAATTCAAGAAGAAACTGGAGAAGTGTGTTACAAAGTCAGCAGTTGCATCAGCCCTTAAAATTTGAGCATCGTAAAACTATTTGTTACCGAAATGATGAAAACGAAAGCAGTATACAAATCAGAAAATTGAAACATTTCATTTTTATGAAATAAAAGTCAGCTAAAGTCAGGTTACCTTTTTTTTTTTTAAAACCTTCGACATTTACATTAAATATAAATATTGTCATAATGCATGATGGTTATTAATTTAAAAAAAAAAAATAAATACTCCCACGCTTTGGAGCAACATTAAGATTGCTATTTTAAAAATTGTAAAGAATATGGCACAAGCTCGATTCCTGCCGTGGAAGAGTTTGCGCACTAAAAGGCGGGTTTGACTTGACACTGGGTCAAAATCGGGGATTAGTCAGAGAAGCAACGAAGAGAACTAGGATAACTCTGAACATGATGCTTCCACCACCGTGCTTCACAGTAGGGATGGTGTTCTCAGGCTGTAGGGTTTACACCAAATGTAAAGCTTTGTGCCGAGGCCAAAATGTTCGGTTCATTCAAACGATCATTCCTCAGGCGGAAAAATAAAAAATACACATTACAGAAATAATGGTCTTGTTAGTGGAAACACCCACCAGTACTTTTAGAGTTAAACTGTAAAATGGAGGTACGTTGTTTGTTTGTTTTTTTCCACTTATAACACAACCACTCGGTCCATAATTCTAGGTTTGAAATAAAATCTACGGGTGAAAGGGAAATTGATAAAGGGAGCCATGGCGGTTATTAATATGATTGATGTTGGCTAAAAAAAGGCAAGAGGAAATGGCGTAGCGTCGTTAATAACCTCGGGTCAGAGAGACGGTCAATACAGTGTCCAGAGGAGACCGTCATCAATCCCGGGTGAGTGGGGAAGCCCTTTCATCAGACGGCCATTCATAAAAAAAAAAACTAACCAGACCATGTGAGTGTGTGTGTGTGTGTGTGTGTGTGTGTGTGTGTGTGTGTGTGTCAGACAGAGAGACGCTTCACCGATCACACTGTAAACACATTCATATTTCTACAGACGTGTCAGACGTCTACAGACGTGCTTTGTAAAAGGCACCGCTTTGTAACATAAATACCTTCTAATATACAAACCACTTCTCGAGATAAATAGATCTAAAATATTATTTAGAAAATATAACAAATGATATTTCTAACTTGTATATTTATAATATTTCTAAATATCTATAATATTTCTAAATCATCACAGACTGATTAGTATCAGAAAAGCTATTTACCAGTCTGTAATTTTTAATAATAAAATATTACATTTCTATATTATTATTGAATTATTCTATATTATTTTGAAATACTGTATGTATATTATATTTCTAAATATTTCATATTACATCATCACTGGATCATATATAATTTCTATTATAATAAATAATGTTGTATAATGACGTATGAATACATTCATTACCTGTTATAATGCATTCATAAGGCATTATTCACATATCACGTTATTAATTAAAAAAAAAAAGATTTATTAAAAAAAGGTGTTACAGTTTATAGCAATGTTTATAATGCATGTATAAACTGTTAACCCGAATGCCCTGTAAGCAGTGTTTATAACGCATTATATCCATACCAAGTGCTTGGTTTCCTTGGTAACGACGTTAGGTCACGAGCAATTATGTTAACAATTCATAATGCGTAATAAATATTGCGTTAAGTACATTTTATAGCAATGTGTGTAATACCTTATGAATGCTTTATAACATGTTCATAGTTCCTTATAACCTTTGACCATATTAACACTTATTATCAGCTTATAACCTTCATACAAAGTGACACTGATATTATTTCTAATTATTATATTTATATAATATTTGTAAATATCTTATTACATCGTCATTGAGTGCTGAGTATCGGAAAAGCTAATTAGTAATTAATTTATAAATATATGATAATACATTAATTATTAATTACTTCATGTAACAAATAATATTTCAAAATATTATATTTATATATTTAATAAACAGTTTATTGTCACTGAGAACCGGATATCAGAAGTTATTTAATAAGCAATTTAAATATATATATATTATATAACATGAATATATTACATTACAAATATTAAAAATTACTTAAATATGACTTAATTATTCATTTTTATTCAGAATTATTATATTCATATGAAACAGAAATAAATAGTTTGTTACATCAGATAAGATTAGATTTTCATAAACATGTCTCAATGTTTTTATCATTAAACTGTAAACTGTACTGCAGGGACGGTGCTGATTATTTATTTATTTATTTATTTATTTATTTATTGCTAAAGGTGTACAAGCCCTTCCCCCATGCTAATCAATGTTTCTTGACCTATCGCCATAGATGCTGCTCATTAACCATAGCGCTCTGCGTGTGTGTGTGTGTGTGTGTGCGTGTGTGTGTGTGAATTCCTCCACCCTCGACGCTCTTATTATAAATAGGAGTGATTGTTTAGGAGAGACTTTATCCACACTCCTCTCTCTCTCTCTCTCTCTCTCAGATCTCCATTAAACTCAACACACTGATCAGATCACACACTGAGGAGCTCACAGCAGAGACATGAAGGTACGAGACTCACCTGTGTGTGTGTGTGTGTGTGTGTGTGTGTGTGTGTTGTTTTAATTAGTTTGTGGAACATTAGGAGACAGAGGAACGTTACTTTTTCTAACACTTATTTTGTGCAAACACTTCAGTTAACTTAAATTCCACATTAGGTATTAATAAAGTCTTATTATTATTATTATTATTATTATTATTATTATTATTATTATTATTATTATTATTATTAGTAGTAGTAGTAGTGTTTATTTTTTAAATTTTTATCTTGCACATGATTGTTTATTTGTTTGTTTGTTTGTTTAATTTCACACCTTTTAATTCTATTTAATAATAATAATAATAATATTCATAATAATAATAAATATCTAATTATTTGCTTTAGTCCTATTTATTAATTTTTATTTTATGTGATTTATTTTTTTAATCTTATATTTATCTTTGCTCATAAAATCCTTTTATTTGTAATCCTATTATTATTATTATTATTATTATTATTACTATTATTATAACTAATCCTATTATTATTATTATTATTATTATTATTATAACTAATCCTATTTATTATTATTTCTGTCATTTATTATTGAATTTGATCTTTATCTTGTAGATGAATACAGAGGGAATCCTCCATTTATTTATTTATTTATTTAAATTAATTGGTTGTTTCTCTGTTTATTTGTTTACTTATTTGTATGTAATTAGGAGGAAATTAGAGATTTGTTTGTTTATTTTTTACTTTTTTTTTTTAATGTCACAGCTTTTAACTGCTCTAATTATCTAGTTATTATTATTAGTATCGTTTAATAAATATTGATATTTATTTAGTCATTATTTTGTTACTTATTATGGAATCGTTTGTCTTTGCTCATGATTCCAGACATAGTCCTGTTGTTTATTTATTTACTTATTTGTTTGTTTGTAACAATTCCACACCTTGCAATCTATCAAGTTATTAAATAAGCATCTAATGATTATTATTAGTCCTATTTATTAATTATTATTTCATGTGATTTATCTTTTATCCTGCACATGATTACAGACGGAAGCCTGATGTTTTTATTTTTAGATGTATTTTAATTTCAGCAGGCGTTTATTCATAAAAATACGAATACAAATCGTGACACTGTCTTTTTGTTTAACCCTTTAATGTCTTAGGTTACTATTTAATTATTAATTAAAATATTATTAAATAATGTATATTTTTTAGCAATTACATTCATTCATGGGAAATAAATGTAGTTATGAGAGTGATTCATAATAAAGAAATTCAGAAAAAACTAACCAGACCTTGTGTGTGTGTGTGTGTGTGTGTGTGTGTTTGTGTGTGTGTGTCAGAGTGTGAAGATGTTCGCAGCTTATGCGCTGGTGTTTCTCTTGCTGTCTTCGCTCGTCTCTCAGGCGTGCAGCGCTCCAAAGGTAACACACACACACACACACACACACACACACACACACACACACACACACACATATTCGAATCTTAATGTTATCATTTCAAATCACTTGCATTGAAATGAATATTATGTTATTTAATTTAAGGGCCGATTCCAGCGGCGTAACTGGACTCCTCAGGCCATGCTGTACCTCAAAGGCACACGTATGTACAACTTCTGATCCGTTTCCTCAGATTCATCAGCAGCGTTACGCTCATGACTCTTTAACGTCTTGGCGAATGTCTCGTCCTTTGCAGAAGGACGGCGCTTTGTGTCGGTGGACAGAAACGAGGGCGACGTCTTCGACACGCTTCACTTAGGTACCAGTCATAATTCTGATCCTTGACACGTTTTCTAATCATATTATAAATCCTGGCTTTATGTTTTTTTTTTTTGTTTGTTTTTTTCCGTCTTCTCAGAAACACAGAATGAAAACACGGAGAATCTGAGTGTCTCCAAGGCGGCTACGGTGCTCCTCAACTTCCTCCAGCAAGCCAAAGACGAAGGTAGTTGTCTCCGTTATTCTTCTTTAATATAATAAGCTTGTGATGAAACACAGGCACGTGACAAACCCGACACTTTTTTTCATTTCAGGGATGGATAACGGATTATTTTTGCCAGACGCACCGGTTTGGAAAAGAGACTACTTCTGAGAAATATCCTGTGTAATATACCTGAACTGTACAGTTTTATTTAATTCTGTTCTTTCTGTATTTGGTCTCGTTTAATGTAAATTCGTATCTAATGAGTATTTCACGTACAATACACAGATTTTGAACTTCCTGTGTGTTTGTGCTGTTTAATAAAACTGGATTTGCATCCACAGCATCTGTAACGCTCCATCATGTTTATTTAAAGAACACTGCCTCAAAGCGGATAAAAAGACTGATCGTGAAAAGTTTTACCAAAAGTAAAAGTTCACCTTTGTGATTTTGCATGTGGTTCATCCTCCTTTAACACTTTTGCACAGACTTTTGCACTCAATTTATTCTGTTTTTAGTTTTTTTTTCCCATTCAGTCTATAATCAGAAATGCGACGTCTTCGTGACATCAACCTGCGTCATACTTCTAATGAACCAAAATGTCTCTCAATGAGGATGAGATCAATAAATGGAAGGGGCAATGTGTGAAAATGGGCGGGGCATTGTATAGTGGTGGGGGGGTTGGGGGGTGGTGGTGGCGTGTTAATCTCTAATTCCCGTACTCTCCCGGTTGCTTCTTCTTACCCTTTGGTACGGTGTCTGGAGTGAAGGGCGACTTGATGTTCGCTCTGTCCCTCTCGGCCTCCTCGTCTTCATCGTAGGGCTCGTCCTCGTCTTCGTCCTCCTCATCACTGTGATGCGGGGTGGAGTGGAGGGAGGCCGAGGGAGAGGGCGGGACCGAGGGGGGTCGGGGGTAACGGAATCCTTGAGTCTGGAAAGATATTCACACACTTTCAGTGATTTTTGGCACCAAAATACGCCATTATCACCATAACCTTATAGTTTCTCATGTACATTACAGATAAAATGTCTGCTTTTTTAAAAAATATCCAACTCAGACCACTGATAAGTTCCAAATGTTACACGACCAGACAAATGTTACCCCACATTCCTGCTCATGTTTACAAAGCTCCACCCCCCAGGACCTACAGTGGCTTGTATAGTAGAGTGTCCAAAAAAATGACTGACAGGAAGAGCATCCAATCACAAACAAGCATTCCGGACTGGAAGTCACTTTTCCGAACAGATTTTCTCAGCCACTTAATACACTTCCGCCAAGTTTTTTTTTTTTTTTTTTTCCTGCTTCTTTTGAGGAACTCAAATGTCGCATGTAGAACCCAGTCAGAAAGCGCTCCAAGCAGACAAGCCAAAAATACTAGGTGTAACGTTTACTAGGTTGGCAAACCCATTTCTGTTAGCATGTATACTATATTTGACCAAAAAAAAAAAAAAGTTTTATTGGACTACACATTCTTAGGGAAGAAACAGAAACGTTCAGTGGCTCTCTGAATAGATAAACGATCTCAGCTTCCTACAGCACCTCATAAAAAAAGAAGAAGTGACCGAAAAAGTTCTTTAGAAAGACGACATAGAAGAGACACCTTCGGTTCTTTTGGGTCCATGATCCTTTAACCATTTTTGTTGTTGCTAATAAACTGTGTAATTATTTCCCATCACATAAAATCCTTCCACATACAGGATATCATCTGTTCTTCAGTTCTCTGCCAAAATGGATACATCATCGATTATCCGGTTCTTTAGAAAATAAAAATAAAAGTTCTTCTATAGCATCAAAAAGCAACAAACCTTTTCTCTCACCTTTATTTTAGGAAGCCCATGAAGCGTTCTTTGTAGTCATATCACATTGTGTACACGCTTAGAAAAGCGGTTCCTCAAGGGTTCTTTGGATAGTCAAGTGTACTCAGCTTCCTACAGAGGTCCTACAATCTTCTACAATCGAATGGTTCTTGGGTTTCTCTGTCTTAAAAGTTCTATACACAAAACGCTTCAACAAAGTGTTTTCCAATCAGACAGGGTTCCAGGTAGAACCACAGCAAGAAGCAGTAAAAAAAAAAAAATCCCATTTAAAGACCTCATGAGGAACCCTCGTTCCTAGGACTGATATATTAACAAGGTGTCAACACGTTTTTGTTTTCTTTTCAACACCACATATGAGTAAATTTGACAGTGTTCATTTTGCAGATTCGTCGCAGGTATGACATGAAGAGTGACTGTGGAACTGTAAAAAAGAGAAGAGAAGTCTGAGGACTTGGGCAGGTTCTGCTTTGAGCAAGACAACCAGGACGTCTTTACCTGAACCGGCACACACTAACCTCATCTACGGGAGCGCTAGGTTACAAACAGTTTAGCACTGAGTCAGGACTGAGGTATAAAATACTTCTGAAGAGGAATCTGACGTCACTCTGATGTTAGAAACGAGTAAATGTGATGATGTTCTGCTGTACACAGAGATGGGATTGTGCGAGGGATGTGGACGTGCAGCTCACCGGTGGAAGTGCGAGTGTGTCGAGCTTATACTGTTCAGGAAACGCTCTGCTGAGGGCCAGGTGTCTGGCGTGCATGTAGAACTGAAACCCAGAGAGACACAAAGAGCTTTTTCTATTTAAAATAAATAAATAAATAAATAAATCATTTTCAGCTCCTGAGATTAATGTAGTAGAAACTTCAGATCCATGACCCTGAAATAATCTCAATACAAAACACAGATAACATCACGTCCGCAGTTTAAATAAATTCATCACCACCTTTAATCTGAAACGCAGTTAGTGGGTAGAAAAATGGCTACAACTAAATTTATACGCAAAATAAAACTAATGAAATAAATAAGTAAATAAATAAATAAATAAATATTATGGGCTGGTACTGGTTATTAATGCTATTTATTTATAATTATAATTTTATAATTCTTAGACAGTAATTCATTAATAATAATAATTATTATTATTATTAGCAGTAGTATAAAAGTATACATTTTAGTATAAAAATTACAATAATTATTTTCATTTGTGTACACTTCTTCTTATTATTATTATTTGTATGTTTTTTGTTTTTTATTTTTATATTATTTTTTAATTAGACGGCATGAAACAGGAACATGGCCGCCGTGTCTCCTCACCTGGCCGAGGTATCTCCAGTCCAGCAGGTCTGACAGGCGCTCGGTGCGGTTGCGCTGGATGATGCGCTGCCGTCGTGACTGCTGGCAGAACGTGAACATGAACTGAGTGAGCTGATTACACGACTCATCTGCTGAGCGGAAACGCCGGTCCACGATATAAATCCCTGTGTGGAGAGGAGACACTGCACTTCACTCTAAAGCTGTAAAGCTGTAACTTTAACTTTTCCGACATCTTCGGGACAGAGGAGATTCTCTCTGTTTCTCCGTAACATGACAAGCTGTGTGTGTTTTTTTTTTTTTTAATCTTATTAACTTAAAGAGAGAGGAAAAAGAAGAGGAAATGGCTGTTTACAGCTGCTATAACGTAAGTGATAACAGTGTACAGTATAACTTGTTTCATGGTAACTATAAATGGATAAAAAGAACTAAAAAAAAATTGGCACATTGCTGTGGTATAAAGGGAATAACACACTTTTGGGTCATGCTGTTATAGGAAAGTAATCAACTTTGGGGTGGTAACAGTGACTCCGCTTCATCACCACACTATTGTTGATTACTTTCCTTTAACAGCACAACATGCAGTGTTTTATTCCTTACACAACGTCCAGTAAAATCAGCTTGTAATGTACGGTGAAGTGACTGACCGTAGGCAGTCGGGTCGGATATGTGCTCCTCCATGAAGCAGCCGAAGCCAGAGAGGTTAGTTGTCACGCTCGGGATGCCCATCACCGTGCACTCGCCTGACACAGATATGAGTATTAGACACAAGTATTCTTTCATCGTCAAGAAATCATAAAAAAAAAAAAAAAACGAATAATTTTTCACTTTTGAATTTCACTTTTTTCTCTTTTAACTGACTAAAATGGTAGGCTAACTAACCAAATAAATAAATAAATAAATATTTTAATTTTATTCCATTTACAATAATTATTAATAATTATAAATTATTTTATACGATGTATTTATTATTATTATTATTATTATTATTATTATTATTATTATATGTAGATTTATTTATTTAAGTGAAGATACTTTCAAAAGTAATTAAATTCATTGCTTCTGAATATCAAAAAATGATTATAAATGGCAGTAAATATGAAAAAAGACAAAACAAAACAAAACAAAAAAACCAACCCAAATGAATACTTGGTGTAACCATCCTAACCACCCAATAACTATATCATGTTCTACAGAACTACAGCGTGGTCTGTTACTTAACATTACTTTCTTTAGCTGCATGTCTAAAGAGCGTAGCGTCGCTCTGTAACATTAGGTGCGTGAAGAAATATAAACTTTGCCCTTTTCTACTGACGTCCTAATGCAGAACACATTAAAGACAAGGTTTAGGTTAAAATATATCTACAGACTAACTTCCTTCTCTATAAATATCAATCTGGTTCTTGCAATGACATCACATCCTGTAAGTGACAAGTCTTTTTTCCATTTATCTTGGTAGTCTGATACGGCATAACGTTAGCCTGTCCACTATGTCACATTAGTTAAAAAAAAAAAAAAACAAGAATAAGAACAATAAGGATTTGAAAAGCATCAATAAAAATAACTGAATTCTTTATCGGACCTTGTTCAGAATGTCCACTCTGTCATGGTCCACCGTGTTATCTTATAAAACACTACTTTACGCTGGCCGTTACGTAGCGTGTGAGCAATATGGTGTGTATTATGACGAGTCTTGCATTATTATACAGCTGTATGCAAAAGCTTTTGCGATTCTGCCCATATTTCAACGATGTCTGAATTGAAAAGAAGTCAACTCAACCTCTGCGGCGAACCATTTCAAAAGATAACTTTCTTCTGCAAATGTCAATGCTTCAGCTACTTTATATTTGATGAACTTAAAAAAAAAAAAAAAAATAGAAGAACTTAAAATAGTAAATGTGCAAAAGTTTGGACACCCTACTACATCGGTAATCAGTAATACCCCCTGTTGCAGATGTGATATTTCTACACCTGGGTTGCTGTTGTTGTTGTTGTTGTTGTTGTTGTTGTTGTTTTCTCAGTGGTTCTAGGGTCATAGTCATAGGGTTCATATAAAAAAAAAAAACAACCCTTCCGGTTTAGGCCACGCCCACTTAAGGTTTAAAACCAAATACAGATACAGACACAGATAATGTCACTGAGTTACATCACTATTATCAGTATCAGTTTGTTTTTTCCAAGGATTATTTACTTACAGATTGATGTGAATAATTGTCAAAAATGATTATTATCCAACAAAATACTCTTTAAAGATCCAAAAATGTGTTCTCCTGTGGTGCAAGCTTTATTTTTAAGCATGTAGGGACGAAAAGAGGCACTGTGTTGTAGCAATTGTGTAAAATCTAAGGAAGTGTTTGAACTATCTGAACTACAGTGTGTGTGTGTGTGTGTGTGTGTGTGTGTTTGAGAAATGAGAGTGTGTAACCTGGTGTGTAGCCCCAGGGTTCATAATAAGAGGGAAATACTCCCAGATGGCAGCCGCGGACGAACTCCTCGTAGTCCATGGGCAGCAGTGGGCTGGTGGAGGACAGGAACTCGGGGTGGAAAACAATCTGATGCACAAAAGAAATCAATACAAGTCATTATTACGAACATTGTAAAGCTACACACTTAATTACTCAGTCGATGGGAGATTCACTGACTTCATTTGGGATTTCGAATTGCTTTGCTGCACATTAAACCAGAACAGGGTGTTTTTTTTTTTTAAAAAAAGTTCAATAAAGATGCTTAAAAGGTGATTAAAAGGTGCTGTGGACCTTGACTCTGTCATTGCGGCTGTTGAAGAGGCCGATGCGGCGGATGTTGCCCAGGATCGGGTCCGTCGAGTCGTCCAGCATGTTGTGAGTGGTCACTGGAGGGAGAGTGTGTCTCTGCAAGTGTGTGAATGAAGAACGTGAGAGGAAATCGATACGAGCGCTGATCCATGAATGAGATGAGGGACACGAGACGTAGAACACTATGAAATTAGATTAGACCGATCCGTGTAAAAACGAGACGCTGTTACGGCTGCGAAACTTCTTCTCTTTTCTTCAGACTGCCTTCGATGAGCAACGTTAGCATTTTTGGTTTGAATTTATTGACACTTTGACAGAGCGGGAGAAATGTGACAGCCGGCCCGGTGATGTCCATTCATTACCTCCACCTACGCAAGCGCCGGCAATAAACCTCCGTCTTTAACACTCTGAAATATTGATGTAAAAATAAATCTGACCTGAGAGGTGGTTTATGAGCCCTTTATGCGCAGTCTCGCTATTAAGCAGAAGTAATATAAAGCAAAGGCGATCTATTGACTCGGATTGGCGAGGGACCTGGGTTTAAATGAATCACGGGCTAGAGGAAGGAAGCTGTGTGAGGACGGTGCAGGGAATTCCGTCACGTTCTGAAAGGTGACACGGATCATCCATCACCGTGCCCCGGAGCTGACCTCAGCTCATTCAGAAAAACACCAGGACATCAGTGAATGAAAAGACAGACAGAGAGAGAGAGAGAGAAACTTCACGTTCTGCATCTCTGGATACTGACGATCATTTTTCACAATGATATATCAAATATAAAGTGCAAAAGTTAGCGTATACCTAATCCGAGTAAGGAACAAAACACTACACGTGGTGCTGTTGTAGAAAAACAATCAACGGTGCAGAGTTATTCCTCTCACACCACAGCAATTTGTCAGTTTATTTATTAAAGCACAAAACCTGGCACTTTTTCTCCATTTACAGTTACATTTAATGTCTGTGAAATCAGTTAGTTCCTGTTCTCACTTACGGTGTAGCAGCTATAATCAGTTGTTCCCTCACCAGCCCTCCTCTCTTTCTCTTTCTCTCTCTCTCTCTCTCTCTCTCTCTCTCTCTCTCTGTGTTGAAGTTAATAAGATTTTTTTTTTAAAAATGCAGCACAAACTCCTCTTTCCTCAAGATACAAGATTCAAGAAGAAGTTACAGCTTTATCTCTGACAGTTACAAAGCTCTGGCACTGGAGCGAGCGCTTGTTTAGGGTGGTCTGAATAAAGGAACTTTCTCAGCTTCTTTGTCTTGGACTGTATAATTTACAGAGGTGTAACGATACACTCCGGGCAGATTCGATTCACGATTGACTGTTGGTCAAAGGTATACTTGACCTTTGACCCTCTCTCCAAGCTAGGATTCACAGATTCACCAATACGTGTCACTGTTCTTCATTCTCATACTGTTTTTGTCCACATCGTGTTATTTTAACTGTCTCTTTCTTTTTATGCTACACGGTATTGCTAATAACCGCACAAAAACTGATAAAATGTATGATTAGCTTTATGAGTCCGTATTTTCTATCCCCTGCTTTTTTTTTTTTTTAGCAAGTAAGTTCTTATTGAAAGGTGGTGGTCTATATGTGACACATAAAATAACACATTTTTTAAAAATCTGGCATAAATATGAAAACTGAGCACGACTTGTGAAAAGAATTGCAGGGAGTTAATCATTAAAGTTATTAAAGTTATCGAAGAAGTATGTCGTGAGTCGGGTCTGACCTGCGTTGCGTAAATGGCCCTCTTCATTATGGTGAAGTCGTCTTTGTCTAAGATCTTGCTCATGTCTGGGATCTCGCCCCTGAAAAACATGGTGGCTCTGTGATTAACACACACATCAGTGTTTTCAGGGACGTCGTGTAGCCTCGGGAAGTGAGGGACTGACCCTGTGACATCACACCGTGCCGCTGTAAATATCTTAACAAATTAACGCATCATCACCCCGCGTTAACACGTCTCTGAAACGTCAGCACTGTAAACCACCAGGAGGTCAGAAAGTCACCAGTGGTTTTTTATTCCATGATTGCACTGCCACTTACTTCTTGTGACTCTTAAACATTTATCTTTTATTAAATTAATAACCTAAGAAAACATTTATTTAATAAATCTCATTTTTCAAAGTCTCTCTTCTGCAATTTGCTCCTAAATGAGTAAATGGGTCAGCATAGAATTAGCAAGCACGACTAGCATCCATGCTAAAGGTACGAAGACTTTACAGACGTTCTAAAAAATCTACTTATTTTTATTTGTCTTTAAATAATTATTTCCTTTCAGTCTATTGTTTGGGTAGCAGGGTTGTACTTTCAAAGTGCCCTAGTAAGAGAATTCATTTTCCTTCTTCTCATGATCTTCAGAAAAAAAATCAGATGATGCAACTTCCTGTTCAACACATGACATCATCATGGCATGTTCCAAATACTCCATAGGGGTGAATGTGTTCGGGAAACAGGGTTGAGTGGATGAACTAAAATGTGGATTTTTCATCACCTATAATGGACGACTTGTGGAAATGGATGTTTCAAGCCTGAGATTCACACTTTAATGCAAAAATAATATGATCTTATAAGTATTTTAGTCATTATATTTCAAGTAAAGTGGCATTAAAGTGGGATGGGACAGGTTTTCAAGCACAAACGGCACTGCAATCATGGAGTCACTCGCATCTTCAGTCACATCATCACTGCCAGCTCACCTTAACAAGGCCTCATACAAGCGTTTGCCGAACTTCTCCTTCACCGACTGCGCAGTGTCCCTGTAGATAAACGAGACGTTAGAGACACCTCAGAATAGTTTTATCGCAATCATCTTCCCGTTTCTGCTTACTGGGAGTTTATTATACTGTTACATCAGTTACAATTAAATCAAATTGTATACAAAATACATAAATAGATGAAAGACAAAGAGTGATGACAAACACATGATTTAAAATAATCCAAGAAAATTTATAGATCAAGTTAGAAACTGAAGGAATTAATGTAATGTAATTATCCAGACTCCTGACTCTCGGCTTTGGTTTCAGCAGCCGTTAAGGATTTCCTGTTAGAAGCAGCATTTCATATTGTCAGAAATCAGAAAAATACCACAGTGCTGAAGGAAGGTATGGATTAATTTTCTAAAACAGCAGCTCTGACAGTAGCGCAGCAACAAATCACAGGTTTATATTAATATTAATACTAATGGTACCGTTTCTATAGTAACAGCTCAATCACAGGGACCTGTACGGCGCATACGCCACGTAAATCTTTGTGTGTGTGTGTGTGTGTGTACTCATAGATATGGTGACGTTTCCTTAAGGTAGGGAGATGTTTATTTAATTATTATTTTGTACTTTAAAATATTATTATTTAATTGATGGAAGGAGTCTCCGGTTTCAACTTTAAGTTTTGTGACATGTTCATGACAGAGGAGTTTACACGTTTTGCGCTTTCTCGGTACGAAAAGACAACAATCTACGTATTTTTGTCTTATTAGCTTCAAGAGAGAGAAAAGAAAGAGACTGAGGCTGTTTATAGCTGCTATAACATAAGCGCTTACAGGAACTAACTTGTTTTGTGGACGATCCGCAACATTAAATGTAAATATAAATGGATAAAAAGTGTGTCGATCTTTAATAAATAATAAATATTAACGGTTGCTGTGGTATAAGAGGAATAAAACACTTCAGGACATGCTGTGTTCATCACACCAACCTGTCGTTGATTATTTTCCTTCAACAGCACGACACAGAGAGGTTTATTCCTTACATTCTACATGATGATATATGGGTCTATTTGTTTACATGATAAACAGCATGTCTCATGTCTTCCTGTTAAAGCAGTATGTAATATTTGTGAGTGTTAGAAGACCATAAATTCCCTCAGCACGCTCATCCGGGATTAGTTCCAATCGGAGCCTAGAAAAGCAATCATGAGGAACGTGTCCTTTCAGATTTTCGGACACCTCGTTGTACAGATCATTAACTCCACATGTGATGACGCACCACAGCTGCTTGCGCACGGCTTGCCCTTTCAGACTTTCCACATTGAAGTTGTTAGTCTTAGCCGGCATGATGAAGAACACCACCACGGTCACGTCACTCTTATGCACCTGACAGACACACAGTGGACATTAATCAGGAATTAGAAATCAGGAAGACGACGATTCTACTTCCTTCAATGCCCTAAGCAGTTTTTTTTTTTTCATTTTTAATTTTACGCATACGAATTCAACAGGAATTTTTTTTTTTCCAAAAAAGTTGAGAAAAGGTTGAGACTGCTATGATCTAAGGCTGTATATCATATACACAGTGTAAGTGCTGGGAAAGAATAAAAATTACCCGAAGCAGGTAATTTAGTCTGGACAACGCTTCCAGGAAGATATCGGCTCCCTTGTTGGAAAACTCATACCGGCCTGCGATGAAGAAGAAAAGCGTTTTCTCCAGATTGAAGTCCAGATGCCTGCACACGAGAAGAGATAAAAAAAAAAAATCTCATCAGGATCAAATCGGGATCTGGAACCACTTTAGCGACTTTAGCGACAGATAAATTAATACTGAAATTGGACACATCTGGATTCAAAGCTCAGAACTGAGCCCTGAAACACATGAAATAAATCTGTGATGTGTTTAGAGATTCTGGTGCTATTTTGTTACTTGGTGCAGTATTTTCGTTATTCCTGTGAGAAGTTAGCGTAGTGTGTGTCGCTCGGATGTTTAAATTCTACAGTCTTAAACACGAGTGAAGATGATCAGAGTTCGCTTTTAGCTCCTGAAAGTGAAAAGAGCAAGAGAGTTTCTTTTCTCAGCTGCCATTTTCCCAGTGATCCAGCACAGAAGTAGCTGAGACACTGGTACAAATGCTGTGGACTCAAAGTCCCAGAATGCAGTGCAGCTACATAACGCTGAGCTCGGCTAGTTAGCGATCTGTGAGATGACAGTATTAGTGTGAGAGTGGAAGTTGAAGCTGATCTGTATGAGCAGAGTGTACACAGACTAAAGGACTAAAGCTCTGCTGCATCACTGTCTTTAGGTAGAGATAAGGAGAGGGCTAAATCCTTAATGGCACCACTATCGGGAGGTAGTCAAACGGCATTGTGGGTAATGTAGAAAAGTGTAAAGTGTAAAGTGTAGAGGAAGACTTTACCCGTAGAAGTGTCCTCTGACAAACTCCTGGATCTTCAGTTTGTTCAGCGAGTGCAGGTTCTGAAACTCGTGCATAGCTGAAAACTTTTTTACATTCAGACCGTTCGGTGTAACCACATCTGCAGAGACAACAACAACGCTGAGGATCACATCAATCCGGAAATTATCTATAATTTGACTCTGATTGGTCAGAAGAAGGTGTTGATTCATTTTCTATAACAGCAGCCCTGACAGCAGTGCAGCTGCAAATCACAGCTTTACATTAATGCACTCGTTTTAATATGTTTTAATCGTTCCTATAGTAACAGCTCATTCACGGAGACTACAGTGGATGCTCCACATCAAAGTGTGTAATCACTGATATGATAATATGTTTATGTAACATTTATGGAAGGAGTCTCCAGTGTTAGATGTCTTCAGGACAGAGGTGTTTTACGCTTTGCTGTTTCTCTATAAAAAGACGAGATGCATTTTTGATCTTATTAACTTCAAGAGAGAGAGAATAAAAAGAGAGTTTTAGCTGCTTATAGCTGCTATAGCATAAGTGGGAACAGGAACTAACTTGCTTCACAGATGTTCCACAACATTAAATACAACTATAAATGGATAAAAATTATGATGTGTCATTCTTTAATTAATAAAAATTGTAATCGTTGGAGAGTTGCTGTAGTAGAAGAGAAATGAAACATTTTGCGAAGTGCTGTTGCAGGAAAGTAATCAAATTCAGGGTGGTAACATGAACTCCACTTCATCACGCCACCCTGTTGTTAATTATTTTCCTATAACAGCATGACACAGAGTGTTTTACTGCTAACGTACATCAAATTCTAAAAGGAAAATGAAAAAAAAGAATCTGCAGTATTTTTCACTATACATACATCACACTCTGCGAAACCTAAGGGTGCACAAACTTTTGCACTTAAGATTAAAACCTATAAATACATTTATCATTCAAGGCATGTCATTCGATCATGTGACCATTCGATCATGTGACCAAAGCTCCGATTCAGACTTAGCGACCTTTCTTGATGTCAGTATTATAAAGGAGGTGTAACATTTAAACCCAAACGTCGTTGTCGCCGTTGCGTTCAGACCCACCGGGCTTCCTGTGAAGCATGTGGTCGGCCTCCACCGCTGTGATCCGGGAGACGGTGGTGAAAACGTGCGAGCAGTGCACTGCGGCTCTCTCCAGACAGTAGCGGTGGTAGATCTGCCTCTCTCCTGCCTCCCGGTCTATATCAAACTGACACACAGAGACAGCAGGATGAAGCTTAGCTGCTGACATTCTTCGACATATTAGCCATGTCTTTATCATCACTTACATGGCAAGGTGCTGTTACAGTAAAATATTCAACAACATTTCATTATTTTCTCTCTCTTGAAGTTAATAAGACAAAAAAAAAAACACACGCAAAAAAGCTCCTCTGTCCTGAAGATTTAAGAAAACTTAAAGTTGCAGCTTTTCCTCTAACACTGGAGACTCCTTCCATAAATGTTAAATAAACACATCCTTACTTTAAGAAAAACGTCACCATATTATCGATCACACACGTCCTTATATCCGTTTACGTGGCAAGTACCTGTGAACGAGTCGTTACTATAGAAACGATAACGTATTAGAATGAGTGCATATGTTGAAAGCTGCTGTTATAAACACTTTCTCTGGACCAAGCAGAATCCAGAATTCAACAAATGCAATATTGTTATTGTGGACACCCGTAAATCCCGTCACTGTAACTACACTGAGGGAGATTATTACGTACCTCAGCTAACAGAGATTACGTTATTAGAACGTTTAGAATGTAACATTCTAGTAGCATACTCTCTGATAGAAAATAGAGCTAACATTACGGAAATATTAGTGCCAAAGTTCCTACAGCGAAAAATGTTTACAAATGCTATTATCATAAAAATGTTCTCAGAGCATCCAGAAAACGGGACAGATTAAAGGTTCTTGAAAATAAACATTCCTGGACTCGTAACGTTCGGAAACCTGATCCATGGGGTCACGACCCCGTGTGGGGCTGCTTGATTTACAAATATGGTTGTGAGAGAAACTTACAATCTCCCCTTTTATTTTATTAGCATATTTTACAAATTAATATTTCGAATATTGCTGTAACTGTAACAACAGATTTGGTGTGCTACTTATACGAAATGTTACAGGGAATGACATGTAGGCCACATTTAAATGAACAGTGTACGTGCTGTTTTAATGAATGCAAAATGAAGTACAAATTTCTTAAAAATATTGCATAACAGTTTTTTGAATGTAAGTTATAAAATTATGAATCTGGCATAAGAAATGTAGGGTGTTTAAATTCATTTGGGTCGATTGCCCAGGTTGTGCTAGTCAAAGTTTTCCCTTTTCAGGAAGTAATAAAAGGAGAGCTGTGTTCTAATTTCGAACCTTTGCAAACGTTTGCCTCTTTAGTGCAGTTCTTTGTGAACCACACAGAGAAAGGAGGTTCCTCTTGGGGGCTTGAATCCATTTCATAAACATAAACACGCCGTCAATTAGCCTTCTGCCAAATCACATGGCCTTTAGCATCTGATGACCTTACACATCCCAATTATCACTACATAGCCAAGTACATCTTGGCTTGTTACTGTGGAATAATAAGCATTTAACTGAGCAGGTAACTCTCCTGTTTCAGATAGATGGACGGATAAATGTCAGAGTTTCAGTGCAATTGATTTTGTTTTTGAAATGGTGATGTCTGTGACGTGTCCTGATATTCTTGAAGCTCACATCTGCGTAAACTCAGCGTTATTTTTATTGTGGGCAGTCTGGTAATCATAGTCAGAGTGAAAAATGAAATAATCCAGGAAGTACACAGAACTAAAACACAGAAACAAAGGTGCTGACTTAACGAAAAAAGAAAAAAAAAAACACCACCAGACTTCGCAATGTTTTACAGACACAACAGGGTGTAAATGGACAAACTTATCAAGAACTAACACTTAACAGGTGCACACAATCAGGTAGCACACCAGTGACAAGAGAGAGGGCAGAGACAGGACCAAAACAGAAGCAAACACAAACATGAACACATGACGCTTGTCACCATGGAAACTGCTACACTAAGGCAGAATCCGTATCAATGTCCAAGCCGTACAGTAACAGTTTTTTATTTTAATGAAGATTCCTGATCTAATAACAATTTTTAGATATGCGTTTATAGAATTTATAGAACTAGTGCAGTTTTATGAAAAAACAAATATAGCAGACAAAGATGAGCTGAATTTATCATCATCCCCCCAGGATCTTTCTTTATTTCATATCTGTGCTTTTGGGTTTACAGCTGCACACGATATTCACGCTGTCAACTATGAGTAAAAGGATAAAATGTTAAATACGTCCTACAGTAACAGTTCAAACTGGTATAAACTATACGGCTTTATACAACAGCTTGAATTTTGTATTCTTTTTAGTTCACAGTTTTGTGTAAATGTTTTCATTGGACAAGCTAAAAACTCCCAGCCATAAACTACCAATCATGTTCACTGCATAGCTTTAGATTTACATTGACCACACCCACAAAACTCCATAAAATGCAAAGCTCACAGAGAGCTGAAAACATCGAAATGACGACTAAATGGTGAAAGTGCGCCTCCTAAGCGCAATGTGCACAAAATCAAATCCTCCAGTAATGCGGCTCAGCCATTGCAGCGGTTCAGCTACCTCAGACACACCGTAACTCCTCCTTTTTTTTTTAATAGGGTGCTATTACTTTTCTCCTAGCTACTAGCTACTTCGACTAGCTAGTCTTAATTTATGGATTTGTTTTTTAGGAATCGCTTTCTTTCAAGTCATTAATATGAAATGAAAATATATGAAAACGAATTTCACAAAATGCTCATTAAACCGGCACGTAATCGAAATAAATAAGTGGATTAAACTCAGCGTCGTAATCGTATATAAAATCACTGTAACTCGTCGACAATTATACGGTTTGAAGCCGATCAGTTGAGGTTCACATTAGTGAACGTTAGAATATCTCCTTATATGTAAACTTACAACCTCAGAAGTCAAAAATATACGTAAATGGATACGAACATTTTTCCCAACTAACTGGAATTTCATTGGAGCACCACATTTCTTGTGTAAATCGCTTGCCAGCGAATGAATTACGAATAAATTTGTTCGTATCCAGTCATACTCAAAACTGTCTAGTTTAGGTAAACTCACTCCTGGTGAAGTGGTGTGTGTGTGTGTGTGTGTGTGTGTGTGTGTGTGTGTGTAAGCACATGAGCTGACCTTATCCAGGTTGTTGTAGAAGTCCACATTTCCAGCACACAGGTAGCGACCCAGAAGTGTAGCGTGTGTAGTAAACATGGTGGCCATGGGAATCTTACGCGAGCGACTGAGCACGAGGCCGGCTCCCGACTGCCACTCGTGGAAGTGAGCGATTACTTTGGGTTTGTCCTGAAGCCGATCTGTTAACTACAGACACAGACAAATACACACTTGAAACCATGGTCAGGAATTTCACTGACAAAATGATGGTGATGATTTAGGGATCCTTGCTCTGACTGCTGAATAAGTAAAAAAAATACAACATTTAAGAATTAAAATCTTAGAGGAGGAATGGTGTGGGGAAACTGATAATATACCACAGTACTGTTGAATAATTTTCTATATTTGCAGCTGCAAATTATACGTATATATAAATACGTTATTGTTTCTATAGGAACAACTTACAAAAAAAAAAAAAGTGTAATTGTTGATATGGTGAAGTTTTCTTAAAGTAAGGAGATGTTTATTCCACATTTATGGAAGGAGTCTCCAGTGCAACAGAATCTGTAAATTGAAGTTTTCTGATATCCAGTGTGTGCGCGTGTGTGTGTGTGTGTGCGCGTGTGTGCGTGTGTGTGTGTGTGTGGTGCCCTGTGATGGACTAAAATCCCCTTCATGGTGTATTCCTGCCTCACAGCCAGTGATTCCAGGATAGACTCCGAATCCACTGCGATCCTGACTGAAGGTGAGAGGTTTTTTTTTTTTTAACCTCCAATATCCGTGTTTTTTACCTCTTTAAAGAACCAGGCCACGAGCGAGCCGAAGATGAGCGAGTCATTGGCCTCTCGGTCGTGGTACGGTAGCCCGATGCCACAAGTGTTCCACAAGTCTCCCTTCCAGCGGTCCAGGTTCCAGGCAGCAGCTCCGATATCAAACAGGATCACATACGGGCTACCTTCTATGAGCCACCGGCCAAAGTTCACCTACACACACACACACACACACACACACACACACACACACACTCAGCATGTACATGGTACATGTTATCTATCTATTTCTCCATCAACACGCTGCTTAGGGTTAGTGTACACGTGATGTACAGTGGAGGATATTATACAGAATTAGCATTTCATAGTGAATAAGAATTTACAGCGCTATTTTAGACATGATTTAATGTAACATCTCTCTATCTCTAGTGTGTTGAATTCACTGTGAAAAGAGTTTGTGATATGTAGAGGTCTCTCAGCACCATCTTCTGGCATGTAGTGTGAAAATCATTCATTTCCAAACCAAAAAAGTCAAGGTTCGAATAAAATTCATGCACTCGTAAAACAGCACGTAAGCATTCTGGATATATATATATATATATACATATAGCAAGTAAAATCTAGTATTATCTAGTATTTCATAAGATTACAAGCAACCAAATATAAGATTATTAAATATGACTATTTCTAGACATATTTACTTAACAGCAGAACAAGAAAATGTAAAGTAAATATGTCTAGAGATAGGTTTAATAATCTTATATTTTGTTGATTTTAAGGAATTACTAGATAAATCTGACTTTATTCAAAATATTTTCACTTGCTAAGACGTCATTGGCTTGAAGTGTGAATAATCACTGAAATTACACTCAGTAATGTACTTAAGTATTAAAAACTAAATGTTTTTAACTGATGAAATTTAGTCAGTCATAATTTTATGTGTAAAGAAACCTTTATTACTTCTCTAAAAACTGTTAAAAGGTTTTTTGTTTTAAAGCAACTATGTCATTTTTTCCTGAAAACATCATTCAGTCTCTCTAAGTTTGCAATATTTACTTTCAGCTACAATCTGACTTGCTAGTAAAACCTGGCATTAGCAAAAAATGAAACAGGCTAACTTAGTTAAATATAGCCAGTTTATGGGTGCTAAACTGAAGTGATCGGATGCTAAACTGAAGTGATCGGACGCTGAACTGAAGTGATCGGACGCTAAACTGAAGAGATCGGACGCTGAACTGAAGAGATCGGACGCTGAACTGAAGTGATCGGACGCTGAACTGAAGAGATCGGACGCTGAACTGAAGTGATCGGATGCTAAACCGAAGTGATTGGATGCTGAATTGAAGAGATCGGATGCTAAACCACGCTCAGACGTTTGATACACAGTGGGCCGTGATTGGCTGGGTGAGAGAATATAATGAATATAATGAGTACTTTGAAGATCCAAATAAAATGTAAGGAGTAAAACATGATACAGAAAAACTAAAGAAAATATTTACTTATAGTAATAATTACTCAAGTATTGTCCACCCCTGTATATACGGTACGTGATATTTTAATAACCAACTCTGGAACCAGCCACTGCAACTATGGTTACATTAATTAGCTAATTTTTATTACCCTGGGCCGTTCCGTAGATGTTAACCCCGCCCCCAAACAACCCCCGCCCCCCCGTGGATTTAGAGTGATCTACCTGACAGCCGCTGCTGGTGATGGAGTCCATGGCTGCTTTTACGGCGGCGTTTGGAGGTTCGCACTTCTCCACCTGCGTCTTGAAGTTGTGCTCATAGTAAGGGCCGATCAGGAAGAAATTCTCACCCCACTCGTCCACTGTGGTCTTAGCTTTGGTCTGGATGACGGTGTAAATTCCTCCCACTGGAGAAGAAGGAAGAGGAACGGAGGAGAAGAACCGAGAAGAGAAAGAGCAGAGATTCAGTCAATCCGGCATGCAGGGGAACAAAAACCTTTGCACTCGAATGTAAATGATTTTGGAGAAGGCGTGCTTAGACAACATTCTGTCCATGATGTTTTATTTAGAAATGCAGGGGCAGACACAGACTGCCTGAGGGGCAGGGGCGAAAAAATGAAAAGGACCCTGCCAGCTGCTGTTCATCCCTGTCCTTCACCACCACCACTGGGGAGGGCTGAAAGGGGAGCATCTCAGCCCCCTGCTCCCACCCTCTTCCACCTCTTTCCCCCCTAGGCCACCTATTACATCAAGCCAGGTGAGACAAGAGCTGTCCAACCGCTGTGTCACCAAAGCAATGGGCCCAGATAACATCAACCCTAGGCTGCTGAGGGCTTGTGCAGATCAGCTTGCAGAAGTGTTCCTGCACCTCTTCAGTCTTTCCTTAAGACTGGGAGGGTACCAAACCTTCGTCCGACTGCAGTCCACACTCTCTGAGGTACTGATGGGGAACACCGGTGCCCCCCAGGGAACAGTGCTGTCACCACTCCTTTACAACATCTACATCTCTGACTTTACACACTCTGGAACATGCCACCTCCAAAAGTTCTCGGATGATTCCTCCATTGTTGGCTGTATCTATGGGGACAACGTGGAAGAGTTCAGAGGGGTGGTGGAGAGCTTTGTGCGCTGGGCTGAGGAGAATTACCTTAAGCTCAACGTAGCAAAGACTAAGGAGTTGGTAGTAGACTTCTGGAGGAGTAGGAAGCCACCAACCCCCATCACCACCAAGGGGGAAGAGGTGGAAATAGTGCACTGGGGGGGCACATCAACTCCAATCTGGACTGGAAGGACAATATGGAGGCTCTCTACAGGAAGGGACAGAGTCGCCTGTACTTTTTGCGGCGGCTCCTCTCCTTTAATGTGTGCAGCAGGCTATTGAGGGCCTACTACCAGACAGTAGTTGCCAGCGCATTATTTTTCACAGTGGTGTGCTGGGGAGGACGTGTCAAGACTGGGGAGCGGAAGAGGTTAAACAGGCTGGTGAGGAAGGCCAGCAGGGTGGTTGGCCTGCAGCTGGACAGCCTGGAGGTGGTGGCGGAGAGGAGGATTAGGAACAAAATAAAGGAGATCTTAGAAAACCCTTCCCACCCCCTGTATGAGGAACTTTGGGAGAGGGGGAGCACTTTCAGCCAGAGGCTGATCCTCCCCAGGTGTAAGACAGAATGCTTCAGACGTGTGTAGAGGCACATTAGAGGGCACTTTATCACATTTTATATACTGTAGAGACACCCTAGAGGGCACTTTATAACATTATCTACTGTAGAGACACCCTAGAGGGCACTTTATCCCATTATCTACTGTAGAGGCACCCTAGAGGGCACTTTATAACATTATCTACTGTACAGGCACCCTAGAGGGCACTTTATAACATTATCTACTGTAGAGGCACCCTAGAGGGCACTTTATAACATTATCTACTGTAGAGACACCCTAGAGGGCACTTTATAACAGTATCTACTGTAGAGGCACCCTAGAGGCACTTTATCCCATTATCTACTGTAGAGGCACCCTAGAGGGCACTTTATAACATTATCTACTGTAGAGGCACCCTAGAGGGCACTTTATCACATTTTATCTATTGTAGAGGGAGCTTAATCATATAATGTACTGAAGGGGCACCTTAGTGCAAACCTTTTCACATTTTCTACCATAGGGGCACCCAAGAGGGCACTTTGTCACATTTTATCTACTGTTGGGGCCCTCTAGAAGGCACTTTATCATACTTTATCTACTGTAGAGGCACTACAGGGGGCAGTTTATCATGCTATCTAACATAGGGCATTGTAGAGGGCACTTTTCTATAATTCTATAATTTCTATGTTCTATGTGTGGATTTAGTTGGAGTATGACAGTGTTAAACATAAGGCCATATACTATAAATATAAAAAGTTCAAAAGGTTGATTCCACAATTGTGGTGGTGTTTGTTTCCAGTGATATTACATTTATAAATCTGTTTGCGTAAGTAAAGGTAAAAGACTTTAAATGCAGCTAAAGTTTCCTTCACAACAACCTATCTACATCTTTCAGATAAATCACATCAAACATTAATAAAAAACTACAAAATCTATGGCACTTTCCGAAAGGAAACACCATTTTGGCCTGCTCCAGTCAATCTAGCTCCACTTTACCTTCAAATATAATCATTAAAATACTCTAAAAATCTTACTTTTGCAATAATGTATGAATCTATTTAATGTCTCATGTTGAAATATCCTTTTCCATGAGTTGTCCATTATAATTAACGAAAAATCTATATTTTAGTTCCACTCGTTACCTGAACACATTCACCCCTATGAAAAGTTTGAAATATTCCACAGTCACATGTTCAACAGGAAGTTGCGTCATCCAATTTTCCTGAAGATCATGGGAGGAAGAAATGTCTACTTTCTCATTCCTTTGAAAGTACAGTACAACCCTGTTACCCAAATTATACACCGAAAGTCAATTATTAATTAAAAAAATAAAAACTAGTTAATCATCAGAGCATGTTTAATGTTGACAATTTGTGTATTTGATCATTTTTTTTGCTAAAAAAAAATTGAAACCTGCTACTCATTTTTGAGCAAAATGCAGAAAAGAAAATAAGACTGTTGCCCGAGAGGACACATCTTTAATGGATAAATGAACGCTTTCTTAGACTGAATTTTGAAAATGAGTA
>CM040992.1:3237423-3251281 GCA_022985145.1 Pangasius djambal
ATTTTTATGTTAACAGTGTATAATTTACAGTAACTTGATAAAATAGACTCTTAATGGTCAGAGCTTATTTGTTCCTTAATATGTGTTCAGTTTACTGTACAATTAAAAAAAATGCAAGGTAATATAAAGGAAGTGCTGTGTAAGTAGTGATAGGCGAAAAAACGGGCGAAATAATAGTGATATCTGCAGTTGTCATGTTAAAGAAACTTTAGATAATGTACAAATTTTCACCTTTTTCCTTTTTTGGAGGCTGAAATCCAAAACAAAACTTATTTCAAACCAAAAATATTCAACTCAGTTGAATTAAAACTGGACTAGATAGAAATAACAGAAATAACAGAAATTAAAATTGATACACACACACACACACACACACACACACACACACACACACACACATATATATATATATATATTACTGTGATACGTTTCTGTAAAGTAGACCTCAGTATATTAACTGTCCCACTGTAAGCCTGGACGCTGTGCATGAAAGGGTTAATATTAATGTTAATCTAATAAGTTTATCTTATCTTTTGCAAAATGAGATAAAACAGTGCTTCCTTTTATCGTCAGACCTGTTATTGTGCTCTGACATTCAATACCGAACATTTTCTTTCTAAATCATATTTAAAGCTGGAAATAAATGCTCAGTATTGAAGATTCTCCACTATTTCTAGGTTACTATTTATAGATATCTATTCAAACATCAGAATTTTCCTAGAGTCTTTATCTCTTCCACTGAAGCACGTGTTCAGATGGCACACTGATGGGAGTTGATCTAACACAGATAGTCAGGGTGTACGCAAGCTTGCAGAGTCCACGCTCGCTCGAGTGTCGTTACAGCAAAAGCTGGACGTGCCAAACCCCGAGAACCTCGGAAATTCATGTCAATCTTTCGAATGTTCCACTTTTCACTCATTTCACAATCACATAACTTCTACTGAAAAATATGTAATAAATTGGAAAATAGAAGCATTTTCATTAGAGCTGTAAGACGGTTTGGACCCCAGTGTATATTTAGCTCTGACGTTTATGCTAATTAATTAATTACGTTAGTTAGTCAGTTAGTTAGTTTTCTCACAGGTCACAGCCGGATGAACACCAAGAAGAACCTAGAGGTCCAATACGGAGAATTTCAGATGATAAGAAGTGAATTTATGTGCTTCATTTGAGATTTGTTTTTAACACACATTACCAGTAGAAGTATGAGACCAAAAAAAAAATCTATTTGAGTGAAAGTCAAAAAGCGTCAGCAACATGCTCAAGTACTCAAGAGACTCAAGTACACTTCCATTAGACACTGATGTGAAATTTGGTTTCAAATCAGTTTTTAAAAAAAAAAGATTTTGAGCTTTTGATGACACCTTATTTAAAAAAACAAAAAACACTGTATCAGGGATTATTCTCTCCTTCTGTGTTCAGTAAAGTGCGAATTAGACGCTCGTGTACGGTTTCGTCCCTGTGACTTAGACAGAATAGGTTCTGTCTGTGTAAAACTGTCTCGTAAATGTATTATTCCTTGGGAGAGATTATAAAAGGGCCTCATTATGCAAACAGCTGAGCATGAATCCAAGTCAAATCCATTTTATTTTGTATAGCGCTTTTAACAGTGGACACGGTCGCAAAGCAGCTTTACAGAAATTTACAGGCAAATTATAATGACGGGAATTCAGATCTTATTAGTTTATGATTAGCAACATTTGAGATCTGTGGGTTCGACATGACGTCATGTGATTTCTGCAGACTTCTGCTACACACCGTGTCCCTTAGACTAGTATTCATATACGATACTGAGTATACAGTAATGACTGCAAAAGTCTTACCCCATTTTGTCTTTGATGTTTATTTGATGACTTCTGCATTACTGAGTAAAATAAAATGCCTAGTGATGCATTTTTAAAAAGCAACGCATCATCACGCCAAATATCGACTTTGTCTGATTTAGTCTACAGTTTACTGCTCTTTACTGTAGATGCAGAAAAAGCTGGATTTCATTGTTTCTGAAGGCATCTTTGCTTTACAGCATTTCACAGTCAATATTGATTCTTTAAACTAAAATTTAAATGCTGTGTTGAATGTAAAATATTCATATGTTTGTACGTCTTCAATACCAAAATTACATGAAAAAATGATAATGACTTTAGAATACGGGACAGGGATTGACTTATTGAAAACTTGTTTAGCGTTTATACAGAGCACATGTAGTATTAATGACATTAATGACAGATTAATGATTTAAGCTCTTAAAGTGATAAACTGCAGGCCACTTGATGCTACCTGGAATCTGCAGGCATAACATTTATCGTAAACTAATAAGATTCATTTACGCTCCATCGTCTGCATTACAGGGTCTTAAAGCACTAACTGCACATTATCGTAACCAATACTGCGTTTTTTACTCATCTTCACACAACAGATCTCTGATTATGGATTCATGACAGTTTAATTCATAGTGAATAAAACGTTGAAGAGTGTTTAATTTGGGTTTTAGCGAATACAGAACAAGACCTGGATTAACCCCTAATACAGTGTGCTTTTATTTAAATTGATGATGTTAAACATCCATAGAAGCTTCAGTGCCTTCCAGGACTCTAGGTTTTTTTTTTAATAGTATAAATAAATACATTAGCATATACACTCACCTTCCACTTTAATAGGAACACCTCTACACCTGCACATTCATGCGGTTATCTAATCAGCCAATCATGTGGCAGCAGCTCAGGTCACGAGCTTCAGCTAATGTTCACGTCAAACATCAGAATGCGGAAAAACTGTGATCTCTGTGACTTTAACTGTGGTGTGGTTGTTGGGGCCAGATGGGCTGGTTGGAGTTTTTCAGAAACTGCTGAGTTTACTCAAAATGGTGCGAAAAACAAACAAAAACAACACTGAGTGAGCGACAGTTCTGTGGGTGGAAACACCTTGTTGATGAGAGACGGTCAGAGGAACATGGCCAGATTGGTTCACGCTGCCAGGAAGGATAATAGTAACTCAAATAATCACTCTTTACAACCGTGACAAACAGAAAAGCATCTCAGCATGCACAAAACATCGACCCTTGAGGGCTACAAAGGCAGAAGACCACATCAGGTTCCACTCCCGTCAGCCAGGAACAGGAATCTGAGGCGATCATGGGCACAGACTCACCCAAACCGGACAGCTGAAGATAAGACAAAAAAAATCTGGTCTTTTTCCAGGCTTCAGCTGTCCAGTTTGCGCGAGTCTGTACTAATATAAACGATAAAAGGAAGCGCCGAGGCTTTTCTCTCACATTTACACAAAAACTGTTTAAGTATAAAACATGAAAAAACATGAAAAATTATTAATTAAGAAAATAATTAATTATTATTAGAAAAAATATTATACTACATTTATACTAGAAAAATGTAAAATATAATAATAATAAATCAAGATGCGTCAAAATGGATTTTAAAATGCAACATATTACACTGGCTTTATTTAGTAAATGATTTATTCGTGTTCAGAAGTTTGCAGAATAACACATTATTCATTCTTGACTGCAGATTACGAGACAGAACTTGACTTACTGAAAACGTTTTGATCGCTAAATAGTGATGAATAAAATTCTATATTAAAATCTATAGAGCAGAAACGAACATGGCAACATTCACGCTTTATTCAGGTTAAATGCTTTAAAACTCAGAGCCTAAAAGTCTCTAGAATTAATTCTAACAACATGTGAATTTCGGCTATTCATTTATGCTTGGGAGTTTGTATAAAGTATTAAACATCATCAGAGCTACTACTGCAATCGTACAGATCTCGTGCTATGTCTAATACAGATATTCAGCTATAATATGATTAGAAAATAATAAAATAATTAGAAAATGCTATAACACATTAATATATTTATTAATGCTAAATGAAATGCTATAATGTGTTATAGCATTTTTATGTATAATGTTATTTATTATAAGATATCTAGCATTAAACATGAACAAGATTTGAATTAACCTCTTTTGTGTGTTCCTTAAAATAAAGTGTTAACAAAAAACTTTAAAAAAAAAATTTTAACTCTGAGATTTGAGATCTAAGGTTTTTTTTTTTTTTGTTTTTTTTTTTGGGTGTTTGTTGTAGATTTTGTCGGCCTCAGAGAACCGGATCAGAGAGGCGTGGACGAGCGCAGCACCTCAGAAGATGACAGCATTTGCTTCTTGTTAAAGGAGAAGGATTCGGAGAGCCACATTTCCTGCAAGCATCGTTTGACCCGCAGTAAATTTAACTACAACCCGTTCGGGCTGCGCTTTGGGAAGAGAGACGGACGCTTACAATCAGCCAGATCAGGAATGAGGAAGATGCTCCCGGTTCTGCTGCTTCTGAGAGAACTGGAGGAAGCATCATGAACACACACACACACACACACACCTGCAAAAAAGTGCAATTTTTAAGAGCTGGATTAACTCTGGATTAACTGGAGATCTTGTTGTGATGGACATTTTGGCCTGTTAATTTAATGCACAGGTTCGTTCTGTGTACGGTGTTAATCATGTGTGTGCAATAAAGGCTTTTTTTTTTCTAAATTGTTGAACAGTTTAGAGACTAAAATCATTTTAAAATATATTAAATATATTCATATTTAATTACTTAAAAGTGTGCATTTCACATTTTAAGTGTCTAGTGTGCTTAAAAAAAAAAAAAATCAAAAACAATGATCGTGAACATTCATGACTGGGATTTAATTAATGATTTATTGCTTCTTCATTTTAAACACGTTTGATTTGTTTTTTCTGTTTTTTTTAAGGGAAATATATCTCTATATTTCAGGCTCCTGTTAAACAACAAAAGCCAAAAAAAAAAAGGACCAAGACACAAAAATAGATCCACGTTTTACACCGACGGAGGGTGTGTTAAGTGGAGGGGCTAGAAGCATGTGTATGATATGGGTGGAGTGTGTGTGTGTGTGTGTGTGTGTGTGTGTGGGGCCACTACAGGATGACTTCACAGGTCCTTCAGATCTTTCTGGATGTTCCACAGAGTGTCGGCGCTCTTCCTGAGCTGCCCCACCTCACCGTCAGTCAGGGTCATGTTGATCACGCTGGTCACGCCGCTGGAGTTCAGGACGCAGGGCAGGCTGAGATACACCTCCCCACTGATCCCGTACATGCCCTACACACACACACACACACACACACACACACACACACACACACACACACACACACACACAGAGAAAGAGCTATAAACAGTCGTTCCCTTTCCAACATAAACTCCTCTGTCCTGCAGATGTTGGAAATCTTACAGCTACAGGTTCCAATCAGAATCCAGAAATATTATTATTATTATTATTATTATTATTTATTTTATATTATTATTATTATTATTTTTTTGCATAAGCCTCCGATTCACTCAGAAATATAGCGGGTTACAAAAGATAAAAAATGAATAACGATATCCGTGTCATATTCTCCAGATGTTGTCTTTAGGTTACAGTAAAATTAAGGAAAAAAATCACAACAGTTCTTCGTTTGAACACTAGGTGGTGCTCTCGGGTCAAACTCCCCCCCCCCAATATATAACAAAATAAATAAAATAAATAAAAATACACATACACACAAATTCTCCTGCGATTTCTTTGAAAACATGACTGAGCTGTTTCGATTTGTTTTTTTTACACGGTCATTTGTATCATTCATCATGTTGTACAAGTATGTCTTTCTTTTTCAGCAATTTTTCATCAAAACACAACGACTTCTGCTGCCTCTAAACATCTGATTTTAGATGATGTCACAAAATGTTTTTATTTTCATGTCATGTTTCTCTCTCTTTATTATCGAGGGAATACACTGAACTGTCTGACCTGATTATCTATATTTATATTTATATTTATATTATATATATATATATATATATATATATATATATATATATATATATATATATATATATATATATATATATATACACATACATACACACACACATATACATACACACTGTATCTCTCTCTCTGTGTCTCAGTCTCACTGCCTGTATTTCTCCCTCATTTACTGTCTCTCTCTCTGCCTCACTGCCTGTATTTCTCCCTCACATCTCTCTCTGTATCAGCGTGTGTGTGTGCGCGCGCGCGCGTGTGTGTGTGTGTGTGCGTGTGTGTGTGCTCGTTACCTTGACCATGGTGGAGACAGGATGAACTCTGCTCAGGTTCTTCACCAGGCTCTCAGTCAGATCAGCGACGCTCATTCCAATGGCCCAGTTAGTGTAACCCTTCAGCTTAATCACCTCGTAGGCGCTGTGACACACACACACACACACACACACATTCAGTCACCTGCTCAACCTGAAACACTGTTTACATACAACCACTGCTGCACTCATCGTTCTGACACTCAGTGTGTGTGTGTGTGTGTGTGTGTGAGAGAGAGAAAGTCTGTTAATGCTAATGTGCTCATGCTAATTTTGTTATTAAAATAAAGCTTTATCTGGCTACAGATTCGGTGTGAGCATCGATATATTGCTAAATGGGTGTTTAGCTTCATACACTGAATAAAACTCCTGAGCCAAGACATATTTTATTGCAGAGAGAGAGAGAGAGAGAGAGAGAGAGAGCGCATTTTCCTCACCGAAGGAAGACATGACCATAGAGGACAGAACAGGAAGAGAAGAGAAAGACGTCCTGAAACACTGATTATTTATAAAGGGAAAAGTTTACACTCGGCCCAAGAACCCTTTCCTGAATTTCTAAGCGTGGGAAGTGGGCGGGGACTAGCGCGGCTCTGTGGGGGTTGGGAGTTGGGGATTGAGGGTGGTTTGAGGGGGAAGAGACATGTTCAAAGCCCTGTCCTATCCTTACTACCTCCGTGATTGTCATTTAGTGCACTGAAATCTGCATTTTAGTTAAAAACTTTCATGCACACCATTAACCAAACTGCACCAAGGCCAGCACTACACACACCTAAAACTAGTTTATAAACTGAAATGAAATAATATACTTAAGTGTAAAAAAAAAAAAAAATAAGAAGAATGAAAACACAAACCAAAATTTAAACCATTACCTCTGAAACGAAAAAAACACAACAGTGAAGATGCGCGAGTACTGTTCATTTCTCTCTCTGCGTGCGAGAGTTAAACAGTTAATCAGTAACCTACGCCGCTTTATCAGTGCTGCGGCTTAAAAAGTTAATGTTCAAGCACAAGCAGTTTGAGGTTTAACGTTGTAAATGTTACAGTAGCGCTGGTCCAAGAACAGATTTCATTACTTAGCCAGCATTATTGCTTCTCGCTGGACGCGGATAACCTGACAGAAAGATAAGATAAAGTTACAGACACTTGTTTCTGTAGAATAAATAAGTTCGTCTTTATGTATAACGGCTGTGTGGCTGGTCTGTAAATAAATCCTGATAAATCCTGATAAACTCTCCCTCTCTCTGCCACTGCATGGCGCCATTAGCATTTACATCCAGGGCATACGTCTTAACATACATCAGAATTTCACATCTGCGTACATCTGCAAGAGATATGGCGACATTCTGTGAAGAAAATCAGAACTCCTGTCTGAAGATTATTCCTCTGAAACAGACGCCATGGAGATAAAACCCACGATTCCACGGGGACATGTGTTTGCGCCAAAGTGGGATATGTTTCTAGCTAAAGCAGAAACACCCCCCAAATTCACGTGAAGCATCTGTAAACATCACCGAGTCTGATCCGGACCTTGAACCTGACGGAGACCGAGGAACGGATCTGTTCTGGTGCACGTGCACTAATGCCAGCTGGGACAGAGTGTATCTGCTGTAGGGAAATCAAACGAGCCATCAGACTCCTGTTTGTGAACAAGAACAAAGTCCAAGGTGGATTAAGGAAAATGCCAGTTTTCTGTGTGTGTGTGTGTGTGTGTGTGTGCGTGTGTGTGTGTGGATAGGGAAGTTCCAGATGTAGCACTGCTTACAATGCAAGATATACATGCGGGATATCACCTATCTGGAGAACGTAGTTGTTCTGCCCCAGTTTGCACTTCATGGCTCCCGCAGACGTGTCTCGCTGTGATAACTCGTTAGTGTAGGCGTGATTTGTGCAGCCGGCTGCTATGCAGTCAGCTTCAGACGTTTTTAATCTTCTTGTGCAGTAACTACACTTAACGTAAGACATCAAGACCCAAAGGAACAAAAACTATCCTTGGTATGAAAAAGTTTCCTTCCCTTTAAGAACCTCAATCATCTTACGTAGCGTAGTGATGTCGTGAAATACTGACTCGCTGCCTCATATAGCAGATTCAGCGTTCATCAAATATCAAAATTGTGGCTTTCTGAATCGTATTGGATTCAGTGGTATCGTCAAATATCGACTCATACTATTACAAATCTAGACTGCATTGTACCGTGTGAAAGCCTGAGGCTTACATTTCTCCTTTACTGAACTGGAGCGAGAAATGTAGGCTACATTAGTACTAGCTACATTATTAATAGCTATGTAAAAACTGCACATCATTTATTTAAGTCAATAAAACAATTCTGAAATCAAATACAGATTTTCCTTCAACTCTTAAACTGTCTGAGTGACTCAAATTAATAAAACTAAACTCTAAAAATAACAAAACTGAGACATGAACTAAAATTTACAATTAAATTGCGTTTGCAATGAATACTGAAAGCGAAATGTATGTAAAGAATTAAAACTAATAATACTGAAGAACATGAACTCAAATCTGAATAAAATATACTGATAGATAAAAAAAAAAAGATCCCAGTCACACACAATCTTATACACGTAAAACATGTTAAGCAGCTTCGCTTGTCTGCATTCACCTTCTCTACACGTGTATTTGTTTATAAAATTCCCCAATACGGTGTGATTTTATTTCACCTGTCCACCACCAGCTTGTGAGCCTCCTTCCAGTTCTCGCTGTCCTGATCCGTCCCGATGGCCGGGTTGAGCTTCTGCAGGTTCACCCCGGCGACGTTAGCGCCGCTCCATACGGGCACTGAGGAACACAGGAACCGGGAAGATCTCAGATTTCCTCTCCATCGAAAACTTTGCATCACTGCGTAAACTTATACACCACTACAACATAAAAGCACCTTGTAGTACAGAGTCAAAGGGTTTATACAACTGGCTTCTACGTTTATGGTTTGGTGTGTTTAGGACACAAAAACAAATCTTTAGCCCGGACATTCCACGACACCTCGCTCAATCTCCTCCATCATCTCCTCCACTCTCTCAGGGGCTCACCGCTGGAGTCTCCGTGCTCTCCCAGGATGTAGCCGTTGAAGCTGCTGGCGTGGATGCCCAGCTTCTCGGCCATGATGAAGCGGAAACGGGCCGAGTCCAGGTTGGTGCCGCTGCCGATGACGCGGTGCTTGGGAAGGCCGCTGAGCTTCCAAGTCACGTAAGTCATGATGTCCACTGTGTGGGGGGTTTAACATGAACAGCTTTACACAAAGCATTTTCAAAAACAAAAACTGATCCACCATTTTGTCCAGAATTATTGGCACTTTTCATAAAAATGAACATATACAGCGAGCAATGTCAAAAGATGCGTCACACAGTATTAAGAGATGTTTTTTTTAATTCACTTCCTCATTCTGAAGCACGGTGGTGGTAGTGCTGATGTTAAAAACCATTAAATTATTAAGTAATAATTATTAAGTTCTAACTATTATAATAGCACTTTATGGTATTTTAACTGAATTTTTTCATATCCATTACTGTACTTCTGCAGACCTACAATCATATTTCTCTTTGGGTTTTTTTCCCCCAATAATGAAGAGAGATTTTTTGGCATTTATTTTGGAATTTTTTTTTTTTTTGAGAATTATTCATGTTGAGGAAACGTCAGTAGCTTTTCTAAACATTCGCGTAGACATTTTTAATAATTGTGCGTAATCTTTATTTAATACAACCATTTGGCCTGTTATCTTGAAGGGTGCCAATAGTTCTGAAGTTGACCAGCATGTATAGGTAATAAAACTGAGCAGTTATGTGCTGAAGCTGTGCCTCACCCGGGTTGGAGACGACGACCAGGATGCAGTTGGGACTGTGTTTGACGATCTGAGGGATGATGTGCTTGAAGATGTTGACGTTCCTCTGCACCAGGTTGAGGCGGCTTTCGCCCTCCTGCTGACGAACGCCGGCCGTCACCACCACGATGCGCGAGTTCGCCGTCACAGAGTAGTCTGTCAATCAACAGCACGTACCGAGACGTTAGAAACAAAGAGTTATGAAGAGTTTATTTTACATTAGCTATCTATAGAATTTATTCATATGATGAGTATTTATCTATTTTTATATCAAAGGATGTAAGGAAGGAAGGAAGTACAGAGGGAAGTATGGAAGGATGTATGGAAGTACAGAAGGATGGGAATGAAGGAAGTATGAAAGGAAGTAAGCAGGGAAGACTGTATGGACGTACAAAGAAAGTAAGGAAGAAAGGAATGAAAAAAGGAAGTACAGGAGTAAGGAAGGAAGGAAGGAAGGAATAAAGTAAGTATGAAATAAATAAATAAAGGAAGGAAGGAAGGAAGGAAGGTATGCAAGGAAGTAAGTCAGTCTTCAGTGAGTCACAATTTAGTTTAGTACTTAAAATGATCTGAATCTTTTACTGACTGATTCATTAAAGTCTGGTGTTTATAACTGACTTTTTTTTTTTTTTTTTTTTTTTTTTGGAGATATAAAATACAACGTTCTGCGAACCGCTGAATTGTTTTTAAAGAATCGTTTGACAACAGGTCGAAGCGAATCATTTTTCAGAGTTGAACAAACGAATCATTTAGATAATGATTCAGATGAGTTTAAAGATTCAGTGAAAAAAAGATTCAGTCATTTCCGGGTCATTCAGGTCTCACCCTTATCAGCGATGATCTTGTGGGTCTTGAGGAAGAGGCTGCCATGCTGCAGGTCCATCATCTCTCCTTTCAGCTTGTCCTCCAGCACATCGACCAGCGCCAGCTCGTCACACAAGTCCTAGAGAGAGAGAGAGAGAGAGAGAGAGAGAGAGAACCTGAGTAAGTCGGGGGAAATTCACTCAGCTCAAACTGCAGTATCTAGCACAATCAGGTCCTAAGGTCAAACACTGGAGTTTTTTTTGTGTGTGTGTGTGTGTGTGTGTGTGCGTCTCTTACCTTCAGCAGGATGCTGACAGCGCAGGCCATGCCCACTTGCCCCACTCCCACCACAGTCACCTTGTTGGTGGGTGGTTCAGCAGGACCGCTGCTCACGGAGGTGATGAGTTTCTCCAGGACTGAGGCCATGATCTACACAGAGAGTTACAGCATTTACTACAGAACATTTCCAGATTTATTTATTTATAGTCGTTTTTTTCCCCCTCCTATCGCAGCAGCACTAGTGTTTTGATGAAACTCCGCCTCCTGCATTACACCTCATTAACAGTTCTTATCCTTCGTTCACACCAACAAGTGAAACGTCACTCGTGTCGCATGCAGCTTGTCTCTTGTGGGCGTGTACCGGCTGATACTGCTAATACTTGGAGGCGTGGTTTGTCCTGTGTTTTTTTTTTTTTTTTTTTTCAGATGGAAAACGTAAGTAGCTACACACAGCTTCTAAAGCACTGTGAAAAACAGTTTGATTGACTTACGTGTTATGTGCTCGGCTTCGCACTAGCTGCGTTCTCAGATTAGGTTAGCAAAGCAAGCTATCTGCACTAGCTACGTACACTCACCAGAGACACCGACGGTCTCTGCTACTTCCTTCCAAGCTTTATTTTGCTTTGTCTCTACACGCATTCAACGACAGGATAAGACGAAACCATGGTTATACGCTTTTCTTCCAATTTTACTTCAAACAGTAAATGGGAACTAACTGCTTGTGAGCTTTACAAAGAAACACCGCGACACCGGATTGGTCTGAGGAATCATCAGCGACCCGTTTGGATTTCTTGCGTTTCTAAAGACACACAGATAAAATGTATTACATTTTACTAGATACAAAAAAATTGTAATCGCCTGCAAATTGCTGTGATGCAACAGGAATAAAACACTTTGAGGTGGTGATTATTTTGCCATAACAGCATGACACGGAGTGTTTCATTCATTCCTTACTTCGAGCTGTAACTGTAATGCAGCACACTGATTGGACCGATTCTGAATCACGTGTTAAAGTTCAGAGTTGAAAGGTTGACTTCAGCATGCATGTGAGCTAAACGTGAAACGTGTTTGAGTCAACGTGCCGCTAATCCTCCTCGTCCTTTTCCAGCCGCTGAGTGCCGGGGACTCGCTAATCCTGAAATGACACGGCGCCAACAAAAAGGACAAAAGGAGAACAGGGCACAGGCATGAAGCTCACTCTGAGCTGTGTGTGTGTGTGTGTGTGTGTGTGTGTGCACGCAGTTCTGTAAAACACACACTCCTTTTTGCAATGTAAAGCACCGTGAGCCGCTGCCAACTCAAATTCCTTCTCAGTCAGGTTTCACTTGCCTGATAAAACCCTCTGGTGTATACAGTCATGAAGCACAGCTCAGTGCAAAAGTTTGTACACCCTTAGTACAGAATGAAGGCAACAATGAAACTGAACGTATACATTAAGGACACTTTCACACCTATTAGTGCGTTTGCCAAATACTTCACATACTCTACTGTACCCTACATAACTAAAAAACATTGTCTGAGGGGTGTAAAGGGCTGAAAATGTCCTGAAAAAATCTTTCATACACTGGTCAGAGGTACAGGGAAGGAAACAGATAAATAAACCATTACCAGGTGTGTGTAGGAGAACGGAGAACAGGAAGCCGGCGCTCAATAAATGATTAGATCATTAGATTCTACAAATAATAGTTGAAGACACTTTGTCTGCAACATCCAGTGTTTATTTTCTCTCTATCCAGCACACAGATATATTTGTGCAGCGCTACGGCTCTGTGCTTTGGCTCAGTTTTAGCGGCTCACATCTACAGAAAAACGCTGCAACCCGAAAACGCACGGCGTGTCGGATTCACTTCCGGCAGCGAGTCGATTCAGAGTCGGATCACGTTCTCGCTAGAGTTCGCTCGGAAGTGGAAGTTCGCTCAGACGCTCTCTCGGACCCGAGCGTGATCGCTGTGCTCTCGTCTAAAGAGCCGCACGGAGAACGGAGAACACACCAGGGTTCTGATCTAAACACTGCAGATGTCAAAGCGTCTTTAGTGTGTCAAGTTTATTTTTTATTTAATTTATGGTGCCTTTCTACCACTCAAGGTCTCTTTACATTTAAATACACAACACAATGTAACATCATTCCATCACAAGCATTACACACTCTGCTCCATGTGGCACACATCCTCATACCAGGCCGAGGGGAATCGCGTCAAAGCCGACACTATGCTTCTTTTCACACTACTTTTGCTGATGTTTTGTTACAGGACGCGCCTTCATTTCAAAATGTACCAGCCCGTACCTTTATCTTTTGTACCTTTCACCTGGAAATGTGAATAGAGTGTACCTCTGAAAAGCTACTTAACTGGACCATCATTACTTTATACAGTGAAGCTACATGAACCTTTCTGGGTAAAAGGTACCGGAGCTACTCTGCACTGAAACTGTGCCACAGGCGAGGCTGCATTTGCAAAGGCTCTGTTTTATAGCCAGAGTGCAGTTATTTTGTTATTTTGCCTGCAGAGATGAAGAGTCTGATGAAGCCGCTCTGTAAACATAAACCAGCAGAAGTGGGTGAAAGGAGAACAAACAGCGCTGTTTACAGATATCGTTTGTTGTGCAAATAGATTCCTGAACGGCATTCAATTTATTTTTTATTAGTTTCATAGTTGGCTTTTTCAGCATTCCCGTCAGTTACACTCATCTGGACTCATCCTGAATCACATTACAGCAACTTCTGTTTAACCCTCTACGTAACATCACATTACCGCCTCTGCCACCGTTAACCCTCTACATAACGTCGCATTACCGCCTCTGCC
>CM040992.1:3251381-3278218 GCA_022985145.1 Pangasius djambal
GATTATTCACTACATCCAGCACACAGACCCGGCCATGCGGCTACTAATCTCTTCAGAAAGGGTAAATAAATGTTCTTACACAACTTTCACACTTAGCAGAAAAGACTCAGTGACTTTCACCTTTATCTTGCTCGGTGACAGAGACCGTCACCTGCGCAGGAAATGCACTACTTCATAACATTTCATACACAACGTGCTTTAAAGTGGCCCTGAAATCTAAAAGGAGTGTTTCTCTTTGTAACTTTCTGCAAATCTCCCGTAGTGTTATTAAAGGGGGATGTTATTTAAATCTCATTAGCAGGAGTAGAAGTTCTTTAGCTTGTTAGAAGCAGTACCAGTTTATTAGTTTATCAAAAGCAGTAGCAGTTTGTTAGCTCATTATAGCAGTTTGTTAGCTTATCAAAAGTAGTAGCAATCTGTTAGCTCGTTGGAAGCAGTAGCAGTTTGTTAGCTCATTAATAGCGTTAGCAGTTTGTTAGCTCATTAGTAGCGTTAGCAGTTTGTTAGCTCATTAGTAGCGTTAGCAGTTTGTTAGCTCATTATATATATAAAGTGCTTTTGTTAAACTCCTCGCTGTTCTCAGTATTTAGCTCGCTCATGCAGCTCGTGTCAGGTTTGTTTCGATTGGCCGGGATGTGGCGTATCTTCACTGCTATTGGCTGCAACATGCTAACACTGACTTCCTGTTTCTAAAGGAAATTGTTGTAAATCACGAATAGAATCAAAATCATGAATTTCAAAAAATATATATTTTTTTTTAAGTGCCAGAACCTGATTTAGTTGTTTTGTAAAATGTACACAAAAAAAATCACAATAAATAATAAACATTTCCTCCAGTTTTTAAGGCTGTTGATAAAAAAAAAAAACCGTGAAACCGCGATATGTTTCTACAGAAACCGATCACACCGTGACGCCCCCTAGTGGCGCCAGCAGCGTGCACATGACGTCATGACGCTCAGAGTCCCGGATGTGGCGGTGTTTAACGGGCAGAGCTCAGCAGCAGAGCTGTGGAGTGTTTAATAAAACGCCTTCAGGCGGAATTCAGCTGCAGTCTGTGTTTCTCAGAGCAGCGCGAGACTCTACAGAGCCTCTGACCGGAGCTGCTCGTGCGCCCAAAACAATCAGCGTGCACAAGTGCGCAGTTTTAAAGCACAAGGTCAAGTTCATGTCGGGTTTGTTTACTGGCAACACATCTTTCCACACACACACACACACACACACACACCAATCAGGGAGGAAAAAAAAAGAAAGAAAAGACAGCTAACATTACACATGATGCATTAATGCTAGGACATCTTCCTCAGAAATAGATAGACAGAGCAACCGCTATTGCATTTACACTTTTTTTTTCAAATCTGCATCACGGAAATTTCCTAAATCGAAAATGCCCTCAAACACCAAACAAACTGCAATGCACACACACACACACACACACACACACACACACACAATGCATGCACAGAAAAAGAGAGAGAGAAACATTGCTCATGACAGAGAAAAAAGGCGTCCTTCTATAAACCTGGAAACAATTTAACACATTTCTTGCTTGTTTTTTTTTTTTTTTTTTTTACACCTGGCCTACATGCACGCGCTCTGTGCATGTGCATGAAATGACCTTCATTAAAGCAAAGCAAAGCAAACCAAACAAGTGAACATCCTGAAACAGAAGAAAGCGAGTTGGATCAGAGTGTGCGGTACGTACATCACGGTGTGAGAGAGACTGAGAGAGGGAGAGAGAGAGAGAGAGAAATGTCTCTGCGTCCTTCTGCGGTGCGTGAAGCGGATTGCTGAGCTGGTCGGAGCTGATGGCAGGCGGAGGAGGATGTGTGCGTGAAGGGCGCGCGCTCGCTGTAGTCAGCTTCCGCGAGAGAGAGAGAGAGAGAGGAGGAGGTGGAGAAAGAGGAGAAAGAGGAGGAGGTGCGCGCGCGCTACGCAAATTGCGCATGTGCGTAAAAAGCGCATTGGATGCGCCGCTAGAGGTGGAGTAAAGGCGGTGTGGAATGTGAGGATGCGGACACACACAGGGACCCAGAGCTGTGAGTCGAGCAACCTTGACTTCTTTCTTTCTTTCTTTTTTTTTTTCCGGAACCAAGCTGTGGAAAAACAAAACAAAACAAAACAAACGAGTTCCACATGCTATAGTTCAGTTAAATAAATAAAAAATAATAATAGTAATAATAATAAAGTGGATGACTTTTGAAATCAGGTCAGTGTCATATAATCTACCAGATCACCTCTGTCCGAAGATTTACATTTCTCTTACTCTATTCAGACTAGTGTTTCTTAAAACTGCTGCTTATCTCACCTGGTACTTTCTCACCTGGTACTTATTTTACTCTAAAAATCAGAACAGATGCTGGTCATTTCATGAACATGTTTCACTTTCATTTATTTAACTTGTACTATCCGTGAACATATATATATATATATATAGATAGATATAAAGGTTAGTTGACACCTGATCATCACACTCGTATGTGGTTCTTCCCCAAACTGTTGGCACAAAGTCTGAAGTACACAATTGTACAGAACGTCTCTGTGTGCTGTAGCTTTACAGTTTCCCTTCACTGGAACTAAGAGGCCCAAACCTGTTCCAGCATGACGACGCCCCTGTGCACAAAGCGAGCTCCATGAAGACATGGTGTGTGAAGGTTGGAGTGGAAGAACTCGAGTGTCCTGCACAGAGCCCTGACCTCAACCCCACTGAACACCTTCGGGATGAACTGGAGCACCGACTGCACCCCAGACCTCCTCGACATCCCAACATCAGCACCTGATCTCACTAATGCTCTTGTAGCTGAATGAACACAAATCCCCACAGCCTCGCTCCAACATCTAGTGGAAAGCCTTCCCAGAAGAGTGGAGCTCGTTATAACAGCACACACAGGGGGAATAAATCTGAATTGGGATGTTCGACAAGCACATATGGGAGTGATGGTCAGGGGTGCACATACTTTTGGCCATATGATGTACTATGTTTACGAATTTAAAACGACTGCAAGCTGACTTTCAGAAATAAAGGTACCAAAGTGTACTTTTCCTTGTGGTATCATCAGCATGTAAGTAACACGTGCTTCCTCTAGCCACACTCAGAGGAAAGCGCTATCTACCCTCTTCCACATACATGAGAGTTCGAAGACACCTGCGATTGGCTAGTGTTGCTGTGATTGACATGGGAGACAGACTACGCCCCTCCCACACAGACAGCATGGCCAACCCAGTAGGAAAACTTTATTGATACAAATACGAAGAACATGATTAGGTTTATTAAAGATTTTTAAAGGATCGCATGATGTCTGTTTGAGATTATGGCTGTGCATCAGAACCCCAACAAAAAGTCTCGCAAGCGGAAGGTTTTTACTTCCATAAAGGCGCGAGCCAGCGGTGTGATATGGACAAACGAAGTCCGGCACTGCGTGATGAATCTATAGCGTTTATTCGTTCATCCTTAGTAACTGCCTGGTCAGAGTGACGGTGGTTTACATGAGGCTACTAGTTTGTTTATAATTTGGTAGCTAGCATGTAGGGTTGTCAAAACCTCAAAGCTACACTGTCAGAAAAAGGGTACTAAACAGTCGCCTGGTGTCTTTTCCATAGTGAGGTGCATGTAATGTAGCTTTAAAACTTTACCCTTTATCATTAATCATTTTTAAAGGTACACTACATCCACATTTCCAGGTGAAAGATACATATTAAAGGTACAAAAGGTGTACGCTTGAGGGTACTGCCCTAGTGATAAGGAATGGTACTGTTTAGTACCCTTTTTGTTCTGAGAGTGTACTTTTTAGGGCAGCATCAGATGACAAATTGCCTGACAAATAGGCTAGAAAAGCTCTTTAATCATTACTGATCTGACTTTTTCTTGGCTCAGATCCCATCAATAAGAGCGTTTAGAATGATTCCTAAAATCACACACTATATACACTGCCTTGCATAAGTTTTCACCCCCCTGAACTCTTTCCACATTAGTACTGCTAGAAATGGAGTTAATTTGAAGTTTTGCCATTTGATTTCCACAATATGTCTAACATTTGAAGGTGCAAAAAAAAAAAAAAATATTTATTGCGACAGGTTAATAAAAAAAAAAAAGGCAGAACTTTGTGGGTTGCATAAATATTCACCGCATCGGTCAATACTCAGTTGCAGTTCTAGCTTCAAGTCTTCTGGGATGTGTCTCGATCCGCTTTCACATCTGGATTCTTAGATTTTTGGCCAATTCTTCTTTTATTAACCTGTCGCAATAAAGAATTGCTCAGGCTCTGTCAGCTTGGCAAGAACCTTCAAGTCTTGCCACAGATTCCCACTTGGCTTGAGGACTGGGACGTTCTACCATACTCGATTCGGTTCAGTTCAATTTTATTAACATTAATATTTCAACATTGAACATGGTCACAAAGCAGCTTTGCGCAAATCCAGACACAGATTTAGAAATTAGATCCTTAATGACGAAGCGACACGAGGAAGAAACCATGAGAGGAACCAGACTCAAAAAGGAATCCATCCTCTTCTGGGCGACATGGATAGTGCGATTAAGAGGCATTAGCCTTCACATTCTTGGTTTTGAACCACTCCAGTGTAGCTTTGGCAGTACCCTTAGCATCTAGACTCTTGCAGACTAGAACAGGTTTTCTTCTCAGATTATATATTTGGCTCTGTCTAGCTTGCCCTCAATCCCACAACATGATGCTTCCACCACCATGCTTCACAGTGGGGATGGTGTTCTCAGGGTATGTAGCACGTTGTGACATTTTGTTCTCATCAGACCAGAGAACCTTGTTCTACATGTTTGCTGAAACATACGACTTTCTTTTCTTTTCTTGCCAGGTTTTTGGAGAGTATGTCCTGTGGTTGTCCTGTCTGAACTGGTGATGCACTGATATTATTTAAACTAAAACCCAGAAAAGCCAAGGTGTGGCCTTTACTCTTTATTTTCACCCTTTACCAAACAAACACCAGCCTGAACATGCAGACAGGACGGATGAATCACAGACTTTCCTGAGTGGAATAATTTCTCATCGGTGTCTGGGCTTTGAAGGTCACAGCTAATATGTAATGTCAAGCTTGTGGTTTGTATTTAAATGAAATGTAAATGACCTTGTCTGATCACACAGACTTGGTTCATAGACCTAAAAAAATGAACCAGAAAAATAGTTTAAAATGGACGAGCACTACATTAATGCACATTAACATTATAGTGGAATAATACATCTGTATAAGTTTATGACAAAAAGAAAAAAAAAAAACAGATTCCTTAACTCGTATACCTTTAATCAGTGATATTTAAGTAACCTTTGAACTCTTAGGTAGAAATTCTTTAATAAATCAGTGGCACACAGTGCTTTTTAAAAGGGTTAAAGCTTTATTAGATTTGAAGCTCAGATGAAGATGTGGCACACGGGGTTAACAGGACAGCTGGTCAAATCTGATGGTAAAATCCCGGAAAAACCCAGGACACGCTGAAAGAGCTGCACTGTTTCGAGGCTTCAGCACGACCATGCAAACCCGTGAACAGGGAAATAGTTTAGGTGTCAATCTGCTGCTCTGTCACCTTTCTGTGGACTGAAAAAAAAAAAAAAAGAGTTAAAAATGGTTACGCGAGTTTGTTTAACATGAGCAAGCTCAGCGCACAGTATAAACAGAGCACAATGAAATGCCCCTAGCATCCAGGAGCTTTTCAATAATCCCCTGCCCTCACAGCTGGAGAAACATGACACGTTATTCACGTCCGGCTCCCAGACACGAGCAGGAGGAGCCACCGCTCCACCTACTACCATCCTCCAATAAGATTCGAGAGCAGGGATCCTGGAACGGGATGGGAGGGATGAAAGAATTCCAGCTTAGAGAGTAGGAGAAAGCCTTACAGAGAAGTCACACAGGCTTCACCTTTTCACATTTAGTCACTTCATGTTGTGGTTCTTCCCCACATGCGATTTTTTTTTGTGATTCACACGTGAGCGCTCGTGCCATTAGTTCATTTCTAACATGCGGTCCTGTGTGTCCTCATGCGCAGTGATAAAAATGTCCCTTCTCATGTTTTTCCAAGTGATTTCATATTACTGACATAATCACACGTGAACAACGTCATGTGAAATGTAGCAGAAATGGAGGAGACTAGCTACAGGGCCAGACACATTAGCTTGGAATTTTCAGACTTTCATAGATGGTTCATCTCTCTCTCTGGTCTGATCAGTGCTGAAAAAGAAGTGTGCGTTTATTCTCCGCTTCAAGTTAAAAACGTAAAAAAATGGATATATTTTCATGTAAAATATCTTGAACATATGCAAATTCAACCGCTGTTTCTCGTGATTAGATTGTTTTGAAACTCATAAGGCTACTATTTCTACTTATTCTTTTACTCATTTCAAACTTGAAAGAGTGTTTCATTGGCAGATAACTTTGCTTATTTCAAGCATTTATTTCTGGAAAGAAGCAAAGCTGCTAGAATAAAACAATTTTAAGCTTGAGTATATTATTGTACTCATTTTTAAAAAAATGAGCCAAATATACTACTACTACTACTACTACTACTACTACTACTAATAATAATAATAATGGCAAGCGATGATTAAGGGGGCCAAGCACTTTTCGGCCTCATCCCATAGCACTGAAGCCATTGACCCCATCAGGATTTGTTCCCGATAGTGTTTCCGATTTGAAGGTAAAACATCAATTCTTTGTTGTGATATTGCCTCACTTCCTGTTTTCAGGAGCCCTTCCAAGTTGCAAATGAACTCAAAGGTAGTTTCATAACATCAGGTCATTGTGCTAAACGTATGCGACAAGTTTCTTTCAATATGTGAAAGCATTATTGAGACATGCCCTCACTTCCTGCTTGGTGACGTCACTATCAAATTCATACGCACGTTACGGAGGAAACATCCCACGTATCGAAAATGTGAGAATTGAGTTTTATTCGGATTGGTGTCATGATGCTGTGTATAATTGTTTGGTGGAAAACATCACGGTGTCCCTTGAACTCGGCTTGACCCAAAGAATCAGAGGAAAATGGAATCGCGTTTCTACAACATTGGGAGTTATTGCTGTAAACGTAAAAAAAACAACAACTTAGTGTTGGTTGTCTGAGTGCTTTTTACTATATTACCTCCCCAACAGTTTTTAGACTGGTGGTATTCTTAGTCCCTGACCTAGCAAACCAGTATCAGAATGTGTTTATTAATAGACTTCGACGCACTCCTGTAAGTCGCTCTGGATAAGAGCATCTGCCAAATGCCATAAATGTAAACGTTAATGTAAATGTGTGTCCAGATTTTGCATATTGGTGGTGCTAGAGAGCTTGAGTGGTGTACACCAAAACTGCTGTGCTGGTAGCTGAGACTGTCCTCCATCACTGTGCCAGATTTCATTAAAAACGTACGAAGAAGAAAATATACAATTCCACAGGGAGGCATCTTCAGTGCTTGGCCCCCTAATGATGATGATGATGATAATAAGATTAACAACACTACTACTACTACTACTACTACTAATAGTTGTTTCTATAACATTTTCCATTTTAAGACAAACTCTCAAAATGCTTTGCATAAAAGATTAAAAATAAAACATGTAAAAGGGTAGTAAGTTTAAAAAGTATACAAAATTAAAGAAAAACAGGAAGATGGTAAAAGGTGTTGGTACAATAATTAAACAATAACAACATTAATAAAAAAAATTACATCAGCAAGTAGTAAAATAATCTAATATTTGAATAATTGGGAAGTAAATCTGTACTGAGGAGGTACTGGGGAATTTTTAAAGGATTCACTGGCTGCAAAAAAAAAAAAAAAAAAAAAAAGAAGAAGAAGAAGAGAAGCTCACCTTACTGTGGCAGATTTCCAAATAAATAACATAAAATGATCATAAACCAGTAGTTCTGTGTGTATATACGCCTTACCGAGTACAAAAAGGCAAAACTCAGTTCAGCGAAAAGCAGTCGAGATGCAGTCGAGCTGCGGGGCAGAGGGAAAAGTGAAAAGTAAGCGTGTGTCAATGAATAACATTTATTTCATAATCCTTAGAATGAACACTGACTAGAACAGAGTTCACACAGCAAACTCAAAACTACTCGGCTGTAGAAAATAAAGAAAAAAAAAAAATCACACACAAGCAGTCAGATCAACAGATCAGTGCTAACCATCGGAAATACAAGCCTAACGCTGAGAAGAAAAGTTTGTGCCCCCCCCCCAATTCTTTAAACCCGGTTAAAACATACACCGCGATATGATTTTATAATTTATAACCGATTTATTTATCTATCCTGTTCACTAACGTTCATGCTAAATGGTCATGTGATGAAGCCTCGGCACTTAAGATTCTAGTTTGTGGGATTTTTTTTTTTTTTTCATGCACTGATGATGATCTGTCTGTGATTCTCAATCAAAGCTAAAGTTATTAAATTGATAAAAACGTCAGCTGGAATCTAATGACGGATTTTATAAAAAAAAAGAAATCGGTTATGTTGGTGGAAAGTTCAGAAATAATAATAGTTTAAAAAAAAAAAAAAAAAAAAAAAAAAAAAAAAAAAAAAAAAAAAAAAAAAAAAAAAAAAAAAAAAAAAAAAAAATTATTTGTAAAATGATTTTAAAATGTTTTTTTTTAAAACAGTTAAAGAGGTCCCTTATTGTAAAATGCTTGATAAACTATGATCTTCCAACGGAAAAAATGTAGTATTTTTGTGACTGAAATGATCTTGTACTAAGGGTGTGAAAACTTTTGCATCTGACTGAATCCTCCAATTACAATTTTAGCTCTGTTACTAACAAACTGGATGGTGAGTGGAAATGTAGACTCTGAATAACAAACACTCATCACACACTCACCACATGAACAATTTGACCTCTGTGGTTCAGTTTGCACACCCCGACCAATCAGTGACCTCGACTCTGCCATCCAGCCGAATGGTGGCCAATCAGAGGGCTGTGTAAAAATGGCTCATTTGTTCTGCCTGAGAAGGTCTGGATCAGTGTACGTGCCAAGATTCAGGACAAAAGGACACAAGACGGGCTCGGAGCCAACATTGCTCCCATTGCTCAGTGTATAATATGAAACATAATCAGAGTATTGTTACACAGCGAGATTGTGGGACCGAACGAAACACGCTGTAACACAATACAGCATGTAATGTGACGTGTAAAATAATAAAAAGTCATTTTATCACCATTAATAAATATTCAGAAGAATCCCCTGAGATTAATATGAGATTACTGTAACATTTATTTACTATCATATAACAAAGACTGACCAAATCTATTTTAGTTGCAAAAAAGCATTGGCCACTGGACTGGAGTTCATTAGAATGCTTTATAATGCTTTATAATGCGAATACTAGTAATGTGTCATTTGCAAATGAGTCGGTTCTTTGAATCGGTTCTTTAAGTCAGAGTTTTGAGGTGAATGTTGATGGCCGAGTCGCGTATGTGAGTCACTTGCAGTTAAAATACGCTGTAAAGGACACGACATTGCCTACAAAAACGTAAGAAAATAAAGGAGTTAAAAAACGCAAACGACTCATATTGTGTGTCGGCTCTTTTGGATGAGCCGCGTATATGAGTTGTTTGTAGTTGAGTTACACTGCAAGAGACATGGCACTGTCATGCATCTTAGAACAAAAAAGAATGAAAACGGAAAGAAAATGGGTGAAAAAGAGAAGAAAAACAAGTCGTATATGCGAGTCGGCTCTGAGTGAATGCTGAGTCGTTTGCATTTTTTGCCCTGCCCATGACAGGGACGATCCTCAGGAGGCGAATGGTAAAGTGATTTTACTGTTTAATTGTTAATTAGAAGGTAGAGAACGATTTCAGAAAATAAAACAGGTCAGTGAATTGTTTGAGAGTTGAATGCGTCGGCTCTTGTTGATGAGATGAATCGAATGATTTGACACACTGAAAAGACCAGAACTCCAATCAGTGGAATAGTTACATGATCCTTATAATCATTATAAAAGTATTAACGTTCTTTATAGGGTTGTTTTTAGTTAAAATATGTATGTAGTTCAGTAGAAGAATCAGTACAAAAAAATAAGTAAATAAAATAAAAAATTCGCACAGGATTTGAACTACTAATATGATCTCAAAACGTGGGAAAAGCTCATGGGAGCAAATACTTATGCATAGTCATTATCCCAAAAAAAAAAAAAAAAAAAAATTAAGCAGATCATTTATTAGAGAAAATACCAGCATCTCCAGTAGGACCATGACTCAATGTTCTTTTGGGAAGTTGAAAGAGTCGAGTCAGATTACTGAGTCAAATGATTCAGTGAGTCAAATGATCCGAGTCACTGAAAAGACGGTCCTGTGGCATGTTAAAGCTGTAACTCTTAATTTATATTCTGAATGTTGATAAACTAAATTCTACTGTTATTATACTACAGTATTACAGGTGCTGAGGAAGTTAATACAATCCTTTAGAGGTTAAGCTTTAAGGTAAAAATGTGTCACCTGCCACCATTATCATTAGAGGATTCGATATTTATTGACAAGGGGAAAAAAAAAAGGCACACAGCATTCAAACGACTAGAGTTACTAGGTCACATGGTGGTTAAGGCGTGCAAGTTTGATCCTGTTAGCAGTATTTCGCAGGAAGGGAGATAATTAATACGTTCTCACCGTGTAAAAGGTGTTTTGTTTCCTTTCGCCCTCCGTCAGGTTTAATCTTGTTCAACACACTGAATGAACCTGGTAATTTAAACCCGCGAGCTGAATAAAGTGAGCAGGAAATTCACCAAACTATCCTGGACATCAGCCATCCAGGACTGTCACACAGGACTCCTGGTCCAGTGGGACCAAATTTGTTTTGATTTGAATTTCTGTTTGCTCATTCCCCCCGGGAAAGTAAAATAGATTCCCATTTCAGGTGAACTAACTAAATCTGCTTTTACACTTTGTGATTTCAGTATGCCTTTTTCATCACACTGTACAAGATCTCAGTAAAATCTGGTCTGCATTCTGTACCAGGTTGTGTGATGACGTGCGTTCTCCATGCCAGATTATACGACGAAGATCCTCTAACGATAGATCTGCGATTAAAGTAACGTTACCACGCCCTGCGTACGTCATCGATCAGCGTGATCTAGGAATCAGCTCGTGCAGAAACCAGGCTCGAATAAACACGAAGTGGGCTTGAGGTAATATGGAGACGTTCTCTGTCGATTAGCACGTTTTGTTTATTAACGTATTTGTAGCTGTCCTGTGAGTCTGCCGTCCTCCTATTGGTGGATTTTAGATGAGTGTCGTAGTCGAAGCAGTGCTCACACCCCTTCACACATCTTAATAAAGAAAAATGTCTCACACGAATAGAACTTTGTCTTTAGTCACAATGGCACTCAATAATTGGTCGCCGATATTGGGTCCTGTTTATCAAGCAGGATACGAATGGATTTATTCGTAAATCATTTGTACGAGCGTTTACACAAGAAATGTAATATTCGTGAAAAATCTCGTAAATTCTGAACGTTTGTGTCCTACTCGTGCTCCTTAGCGTGTATTATAATAATAATAATAATAATAATAATAATAATAATAATAATAATAATAATTTGTTGCCATAGACGTGAATCAAAATAATTTTCACTTGTTTCAGCCTTTACCCTGATTGTTCATTTCATGTCCCAGCTCTCTGTGCATTTGACCTTTTATGGAGTTTTGTGGGCGTCACTACATGCAAATGAGCTGCGTCAGGAACGCACTGTTCAGGTGATCAACATACGCACACGAGTACGAAGAAAATCAGCATTTTCTAGAACGTCTGTAAATCCGGTGGGAAATGTTTTAGTTCAGTTTAGCTTACGCAAAAACATTTACACACAGAGTCACTAAAAGACCCGCTGTGAACATTTCCGTCTCGACAAGGAATTCTTTTATGACGCACACAGCAAAACAGGGCTGGAAATCATACAGTGTAAAGTCCAAACTCATCCAAACCTCTCAGTGATTTGCTCGACTCATTCTTTATACTTTATTTATGCCTATTTAATTATATTTAAACTTTTTTTTTTTTTTAAAATGAGCATTGTTGTCTTCTTTTGCTGAATCACCTACACGACTGTACCTTGCTGAAAGGAATATTTACAGAAACCATGTTTTAACTGCTTTGTTAAAATGTATAATGTTAATTTAAAATACTAATTACTATACATGTCCATAATATTTTGAGAGGAATATTTTGAGTTTTGGGCTCATTTGATTTATTCTATGTTTTCGTCGCACTTGTATACGTATAGACCAGCAAGCAAAAAAGCGTTTGTGATGATTAAGAGTGTACGAGTAAGAGCACTAGAGAGCCCCGGCTCGTGTAGCGGTACACACTCCGTGGCCGCGAAGGCGGTAATGAGTGTGGTGTGCGGTGGAAAGCAGGCGTTTAAACCCTGCGTCTGTCTATAAGAATAGAACTAAAGTGGGCTGATGTATTATAAATATAGCGAGAGCGTGAGCTGGTGAGAGTTACGCGCTGAGAGCTCGTCGTACTTAAACAATATCACACACGAATCATTTTCAGACAAAATACAGAACGTCATGACGAAGAATGCTGTTATTTTTCACCCCTGGCTTTCTTTTCTGCGATTACTGATGCGGAAAAAAACCGTCACGGGATCCGGTTTGCTGCACATCCTCTAACCTTCAGCACGGAAGAGAGTGGTAACAGACCCCATTTCTCCGAACTGTCATGAAAACGCGCATTAACCGGTGAAACCAAATGGATTATAATGACAAGAGTCGCCCATAACTGCGTGTAACTCGGAGCACACGTCCCCCTTGTTAAATAGCGTGACGCGTGGGTGTCTCCATTAGTGCCTGGAGATCGTGTGAACTCCGAACACGCGTGAGCACTCGCACACAGCCACAAAAGCACCACGCGCTCTCGCTCGCGTGTGCAGCAGGTGACCTGGAAGCTCGGCGCCTGCGATAAGCTCCATCTGTGTTCGCCGAGCTGGCACTGTCGGGGTCAGCAGAGCTCGTACTCAGAGCTGATGAGAGAAAGAAAAAAAAAAAAACAGGATAGAGGGAACAAAGTGCACTCTGACACACACACACACACACACACACACACACACACACACACACACACAAGATCCCATTTTCAAGTTTCTTCTGTATTACGGAACAAAATGGTGATCCAAATACCTGGAAATCGTTTCCTGACAGCCGTGGACACGTCATTTTGTCAAAATTGTGATGTGAGGACAGACAAAACGTGACAAAATATTCCTAATAAGCATTTATTTTGGATTCTAGCGACATTCTTACATTTATTTAGCGCTCAGTTGCTGTGCTGATTGACTAAACCGACTAAAAATGTTAATGTGGTCTAAATGTCACTACAGGTGAATATAGTGATTTAAAAAAAAAAATCACATATCGTTGCCTATTAATTGCTGATGTTCTGACTAGGATTTTTTTTTGCGTTGGAAAAATGTACGTTGTACAGATTATGATTATGATTATGGAGCTTGGAAGCTGACAAAAGTATCTGAATATTAAACATTAAATAAAATTGTCAAGTTTTTTCTGTGGTGTATAGGCGTCTCATCAAGACCAGGACTAGCCGAGATCAAGTCGAGATCGAGAGCGAAAACCATTTCAGTCGTTACTGAGGCCAAGACTTTACTTCAGCCGCATTGTGCCAGTGATTAGGCTGTTTTCTAGAAGAAGGAATTAATTATTGTCAAACTTGATATGGAAAGACTATTATTTGTTTGTTTGTTTATTTGTTTGTTTGTTTGTTATTACAAATTCTCACTTGAGACCGAGACCACGTTGATCCGTGACGAATCTGAATACAAATGCCAATTAATCAGAGATAAGTCCAAGTCAATACAGAAAACTTCTCAAGACTCGACTTAGAGCCCTAGTAGTGTACATGATATAGTCAAAAGTATGTGCACCCCTGACCATCACTCCCATATGTGCTTGTTGAACATCCCAATTCAGATTTATTCCCCCTGTGTTTGCTGTTATAACGAGCTCCACTCTTCTGCGAAGTCTTTCCACTAGATGTTGGAGCGTGGCTGTGGGGATTTGTGTTCATTCAGCTACAAGAGCATTAGTGAGATCAGGTGCTGATGTTGGTGAGGAGGTCTGGGGCGCAGTCGGTGCTCCAGTTCATCCCAAAGGTGTTCAGTGGGGTTGAGGTCAGGGCTCTGTGCAGGACACTCGAGTTCTTCCACTCCAACCTTCACACACCATGTCTTCATGGAGCTCGCTTTGTGCACAGGGGCGTCGTCATGCTGGAGCAGAGTTTGAGTTCCAGTGAAGGGAAACTGTAAAGCTACAGCACACTGAGACGTTCTGTACAATTGTGTGCTTCCAGCTTTGTGCCAACAGTTTGGGGAAGAACCACATGCGAGTGTGACGATCAGGGGTGCACAAACTAACACATTTACATTTTGAACTTAGTAGGGGTAAGAGTTTCCTTTAAAAACAAAACATTTCAAATTACAAGTTACAGGTTTGTGATTAAAGATAAAATCCTGTGATATACTTCTAATCAGAGCTCAAAATGAATTTCTAAAAAAAATTCACGAATGCAACAATTCGCCTAGAAACTGAGCTTTTTGGTCCAAACGATTTTGAGGAAAACGGTTTTAAGAATATAACGTGGTTTAATGTGTTTCCACTCTAGTTAGTGTGTCAGATAAAAAGGTTTATAGGAAACTGACGTGTACAAACACTGACATGTCTATCAGGAAACAAGCTTTTCAGGGATGTGTGACATGATGGGATTGTAAAGTGGGCGGAGCTTAAAGACTTCTTCAGAGTTGCTAAGCTTCAGGTAGTTTTACTTTTGAGCTTTGATTTATTTGAAAAAAAAATCTTTGAAAAATGATTAACATGACCTAAATTGTCATTTCTATCTGCACTGGTAGTTGGAAAATCTTGGGTAAACTGTGCAGCCGTGAAAGTTCATCCATGTACAGCTGAATGCGAAAATTTGTGCACCCTTAAGAATGAACACGTAATAGTAGAATTGAATTTAACTGAACTGATATCGGACTCTGACTGTCCATGTACTGTATGTGCAGTATGTCACTCTGGAAACATTGTATGCAGTCAAAAAGTTTAGTTTTTTATTATTATTATTATTATTTACTTGCTTAGAGCACATTAATAATCTTGCACGGTCTTTTGTGTGTGTTCAAGGTTTCCAGTTTGCTACTTTCTGTACTACATAAGTGTTCATGAATCATTTTTGCACTGTGTCTGGGTAAAAGTTTGCAACTGCAGCAATACAATTTCATTGTATGTAGATGCTCAAGCACTCTTTATGCACAGGACCGTAAACGTGAAACCTCTTATTCCTTAACCATTTGTAATTTTATTAGTTTGTAATACTTAATGTAAATTGTAACAGACAGGTACATTTTCCTTTTTTTTTTTTTTTTTGCACCCAGTAACCATTAGGAGGTGCACAAACTTTTGCACTCAAGTGAATTATCATAAATCAGAGGAATGATTTCACGGAAAGTTGGCGTTTTCTTTGCGTTTCAACACACGTGTGTACATTCAGACTGAACTCAGTAACAGGAAAGAAATCAGAGCACTGCCACTTTCACTTCCAGCCTCCTTCACTCGGACTTTCCACATTATTTCACATTAAAAGACGGAATAAAAAAAAAAAAAAAAAGAATAAAAGGTATACATTACTATATTGCATCTTTTACAGGAGGAAGTCTTACATCATGTTAGCTTCTTTCTTGCTTTTCTGCTCGCAAACTCCTCCACCAAATCTTCAGCTCTCTAACTAACGCTCCGGCCCACTTTAGTTTTCACTTGTATTTAATCCGACGTATTAGAAAAAAAAAAACCTGGACATTTTCAGGCTTCTCGTTCCTTTTTATCAACACACTCAGTTCACGGTTATCCATGTTTTTTCCCCCCTCATCTGCTTATCGTAAACTTTACGAGTTTATTTCAGGTTCTGTGACACTCACTGGCTTGTGTTGTATGTATCGTGTTGCGTGTGACAGCTCGATCGTTCCCTAAATCATTCCCTGGAACTAGAACGATAACAAACCAGACCACTGAGGCGTAACCGTGGCTTTGAGGCTTTTAATATCTTTATTATTAATAACTTTACTCCAGAATTAATGTCACTGTCATTCACTGGTGAAATCAAATGCAATGTTTTGGTAGATTTTGCCCTTGAGGCGTGTGTGTGTGTGTGTGTGTGTGTGTTTTCTCTATTGGCCCGCCAAGCTCCTCTTCCTCTTCAGAGACTCGGGCATGTCCGGGGGAGGCGGGCGCGGCAGGCGGAAATAAACCTTCACCGAATCGTAGATGAACCACTGCAGGGCGGTGAGTGTGCCGATCATGATGATGCGAGCAAACAGCCCCTTCCACACGCCTGCAGGTCAGAGAGTCGGGATTAAACAGGGAGTGCGTCTCAGTCAGCGCTCTAGTCCAGTAGTCAGGGCACTGATCAGGGGGTCGGCCATTTTAACGGCTCATTTTAAACTCCAGTGCACTGGAACGTTCGCTCCCGAAAAATATCCCACAATGCACAGCAAAAACCAGGGAGCCTCGACGCTCACTGTGCCCCCTTACTGGAGATGACGTCGTGTTTTCGGAAGATTTTTAAAAAAAAATCTGCTAGTTAGCCTACGATTCTGTTTGAAGCACCATGACAAACACGTGTGATTAATACATTTCTAAGACATTTCATTTAGTCAGAAAGATTTCAGTCCCGTCTGTTGGCGCCCGTGGTGAGGTTTTATAACGCGAGTACGTGGTCACGTCGCCGGAAGTGGAGTCTACGTCGGCGTGTCGTGAGCCAGGGTCCTTATCGGCGCCCGGACTCGCGTACACGACCTACTGATTCACCACCGAGGGAGCGAGGGAGCCGACTGAGACGCAGCGTGTCTTTATATTTCCTTCTACCACAGATCACAAGCTCTAATACGTTATCGAACTTGGGGAAGTTCAGCCATCTAAACCGAAGAGAGGGTTTAGTGTTAGCAGTTGTGGTACAAGGGCACCACCAGGTGGTGTCTGAGAGGTACTGCATCCTCACAGCATCTCAAACAAATCCGTTTGTGTGTGTGTGTGTGTGTGTGTGTGTGTGTGTGTGTGTGTGTGTGAGTGAGTGAAGAAAGACTCACCCCGAGGTCCCAGTCTCTTAAGCACCTGTATGGCTGAGCTTCCTTTCTCCTTGTTCAGCACGGACACCACCGAGTCAGCCGGGTGGGAAACCACAGCGCAGAACACACCAGCTAAATAAAGACAGAAGAAGAAATGGTGCTCACAAGACTATCAAAACCTCACGCGTTCATTTCAGCACTCGTCTAACATGTTCCTCATCCATCCATCAGAGATCAGAGACCCAGAGATCAGACCCACTTTATTATTATTATTATTGTTACTACTGCTACTACTACTACTATCATTAGGGGTCCAAGCACCTAGTGTGTGAAAACGCTTTAGTTTTTTCAGGATTATTCTTCCATATTATACATTCTTCTGCTAAGAGCTGTGGGCAAAAAGTGTAGTGTGTAGGAGTAAATAAATAAAGAAATAAAAAAGTGCTAATCAGACAAGAGAAGCTCAGCATTTCTATAGACTTTTCCCCCCAATTTAATACCTGTTGGTTATAGAAAAGTTATACCAAAAAAATAAAAACCCACACACGCGCGCACAGTAAACTCCAGGTCCTGCGGGGTCTCACTCACCGATGTAGCCAGCGATGAAGGTGACGACGAGCTGCTCGGGTTTGGAGCAGGCGCTGCGAGGTTTGGGCATCACGTACTTGTACAGCATCTCCACCGTACGCTCGAAACACGCAAACTTCATCATGGTGTAGGGGATCTGACGCAGCCACAGAGGATACACGCCTTTGTAGAACCTTTGAGGAAGATTTAAATAAAAAAATAAAATTAAAAAAAAAAAGTCCATTATTCATGTCGTTACTCTGGTCCGTTAGCTAACCTTTTCGTTACTCTGGTCCGTTAGCTAACCTTTTCGTTACTCTGGTCCGTTAGCTAACCTTACTGTTAAGGTTCTCTGATACTTTGACTCTAACTCAGATTAGGAAATGTGTCCCAGCTTCTTTCTGTTATACTGCATATTGTACTGCGTATGTCATACTGCGCGTGTTGTACTGCGTATGTTATACTGCGCGTGTTGTACTGCGTGTGTTGTACTGCGCGTGTGTTGTACTGCGTATGTTATACTGAGCGTGTTGTACTGCGTGTGTTGTACTGCGCGTGTGTTGTACTGCGTATGTTATACTGAGCGTGTTGTAGTGCGTGTTGTACTGTGTATGTTATACTGCGCACGTGTTGTACTGCGTATGTTATACTGTGCGTGTTGTACTGCGTATGTTATACTGCGCACGTGTTGTACTGCGTATGTTATACTGTGCGTGTTGTACTGCGCATGTTGTACTGCGTGTGTTGTACTCACGCCCACAGCCCCTCTTCTGCATGCATCTTTGGGGCGCACTCTCTCAGGGTTCTGGCGTAACCTGGCTGCGTCTGGATCCGCACTTTACACGCCTCCATGGGGGCCAGAGCAACATCGGCAAAGAACTCCGCGCTGGCAGAAGCGGCCAAGTACACAGACGTTCTCCAGAGGTAAGCGTTCTCCTGCGGTTCCAGACGGAAACAAGCTGGTCAAACATCACCGACGACACAACGATACACGATTCAGTGTCAGCAAGTCTGCAGCCGCGTATCACACTCGCCTCTCCCAGCACGTCATTGTAGAGCGCTTTGAACAGCTCGTAGAAGCCGAACTTGCAGAGCCCTTGCATGGAGTAGCCGATAAACGTAGGAGCCCATCCTCGACTCAGACCCCGGAGCCCGTCCTCCCTCACGGTTACGGAGAAGCCGTTAAAGACGGACTTGTATTTACCCGGGTTTACCTGAAACACACCATGCGTGACGCGTTCCGGAGCGGCGTATAAGCTTGCAGTCTTTTTGGATCACGGTGCAGATACGAACCTGGATGCGGCATTTGACCAGGTCGAGAGGCACGACGGCGGTGTGTGTGAGCCCACAGCTCAGGACGCCTCCGAATCCACACAGCGCGTAGTATTTCTTTGAGCCGTACTCGCAGCTCACATCAGCCTCTTAAAAAGGAAACAAGGAACAGGACACGAAGCAGTAAAATGCAATAAAAACATGTTTATTTATAATGATTTCTGCAACTAAAAACCCCAAAACAAGGGACGTGGCACAAAAATAGATTTCATTAAAGCTGTGTGAACTTCCAGAGTATAGAATCTATTCCTTAAAGGTTAACAATTTTAACAGTAATTTAATATTTATACCACATTTACAGTTTTCTAATAAATGCACGAACTATATATTTCAGATTACTGTAAATGTGACAAAAATTTGACAGTGTAGCCCATTCAAGTTAGAGCTGCTTACAGATCTGCAAACTGCCGTGGTGTAAGAGGAACAAAACACCTTTGCAGTGCTGTTACAGGAAAATAATCAACAACAGGTTGGTGTGATAAAGCCGGAGCTCCGGTTCCCACCCGGTGTTTTATTCCTTTTACACCACAGCAATTTGCCAACTATGACTTTTTTTTTTAATTCATTAAACAACATACTTTTGATCCACTTCATGCTGTGGAAAATCCGTGAGACAAATTAGTCCCTGTGAATGAGCTGTTACTATAGAAACCGTAACGTATTGAGCTCCGGTCAGAGTAGCTGTTCTAGAAAATGAATCAACACCTCCTTCTGACCAATCAGGATCCAGAATTCAACAGCGATGATCGACGGGTATTCGCATATACTCGACGTCATATTATATATTATATATTATATATCCCCCATTCAGTGCGTTTATAACCAGCGTGCTAATGATGGTCGTGTCTGTAAATACGTTACCGCGGTAGGAGGCTGCGCTCAGGGTGCGGCGTCTCTGTTCATCTCCCCGCTGCTGTAAGGAGATTAGCGGCGAGTGGAACAGCTTCACCGGGGATAAACACTTCAGCCCTGATGGGTACATTTTCACCTGCACCAAGGACTTACTGTAAATCCATAAACCGGTTCAGTTAGACAGTAAAAAAAACAACAGAAACGAATAAGAATCTATATATATATAATGTTTAAATCAGCAGTAATGTCACAATATATTTTGCTCTCTGAACCCAGATCAGTCTAAATACATGCTCCTTAAATAAAGATTCTCAGACGTATGTAGACGACTGGAGAGTGGATTAAATACTCACCCGTCAGACGCAGAGACACTTCAGACAGTCGGCGAGGTGCGGCGTCACACGGAGCTCACGCTAAATCCTCCGCGTCCTTCAGTGACGTCAGAGCGGCAAGGTGAAGACGGAGCTCGCGGCTGCTCACAGCTTCACCTGGCGGACACGCGCGCCTCCAGCGACTCGGATTGCAGTTTTAGAAAGAAGAGAATTTAGGCTTTATTTTGGGAATCTTACACTCGCACTTCCACGCTTCCGCACTGAGGTTCCCTCAGAGGTTCCTCGGATGCTTAAGGGCTCTACACGGAACCTTCAGGAGGTTTTCCCCTCAGACGAAGAACGCTTTAGGGTGCTAGAGGGAACCGTTTGTGCTAACAGGTTCTCTTACTGCTGTTATGTTTTTAAGTTATTACGTTTTAAACTGGTACATTTAGCTTTGGGACTAAAGTAATTCAACGGTTTAAAAAAAAAAAAAAAAAAAAAAAAAAAAAAAGTGATTTTTGGTGGCGCAAATTTATTTTTAAATTCATTTAATCGAGTTTACAATGGGGAAGACGTCTGATTGGCTGAAAAGAGAACCAACAATCAAATTTGTGCTTGTTTGCTTGTAAGCTCTCAGATTATTACATTTTTTTTTTTTTTTTTTTAAAGTGCAATTTATCAAATTTCAATTAATTTTGAGAAAAATAAATCTGACAATTATTCTTCTGCCAAAAAGTAGTGCTTGAATTTTGTACATCAGAGTTTAATTTTTATCAAAAGTCACATGCGTATAAAAAATTCAGACTAAAGCAGGGAAAGTGAATTTATTTAGTAAAGAATGAACTACATTCAATTTTTATTTAAAGATTTGGTAAATAATTTTTTTTAAAAATGTAGAAAAGAAAATCAGATTTGTAAAAATATTAAAACTCAAACTCTGGTGGCACAAATATTATTCCGTCAAAATTCATCAAAATAAAAATAAAAATAAATTTAAAAAAAAAATGGAGAAAAATAACTAAAATAAAGGATAAGATAAAGTCGAATCTGGCTGCTAAAGCTTTTAAGAGATGTGTCTTGGAAAAAGGTTAAAAGCTCCTCAGTGACTGCTGGAGTGTTTATATTAAACACTGATTAGCGGTAGCGTGGGGTTGGAGCTGGAAGGGGATTAGTCGTGTGTTTATCCCTGAGTGTGTGACGAGACGAGCTGAGGAACATGAGAGTGCGGAATAACGACACGCACACCAGAAGCGTTTGATATGAAGTTAACTGTTTTATTTCATTTCTACAAATCACATGATGCCGTCTACAGTATAAAAAAATCCCCACGGTTTAATTCGAAAGCCCGGTTCTCCATCTCCGTCGTAATCCACGCTCCGCTCTCCCAAATCAACATAAACGACAACAATAAATACGATAAGGAGGAGTAAATACACTATACGTGAGGAAAAGGCGATGGCTAGAACGAAGCGCTGAGCTTCCCTCATGTCTGGTGGGTTGCAAGTCAATATATTCTGATTTTAAGAAAGGTTTTTTTTTTTTTTTTTTAATTATTCTATCATTTACCGAACCTTTTAAAGTCGATACGCTGCTTATAAATGATCAATGAGGTCAATTTCCTTTCAATTATAATAAGATATTAAAAACAATTAGGATTTTTTTCTTTTGTGCTGTTGACATTTTTATTTTTTTTTTGGAATTTCTGATGAATAAACACGTACAAATATGTTGCATATAATCAAAAGTGAGCTGCGATATACACTCATTGTCCACTTTATTAGGAACACCTAATAAAAGATTCAGAAAATCTCCCCGGGAGTTACACACACACACACACACACACACACACACACACACACACACACACGTCTCGAGAGTTTACGCAGAACAATGCGGAACCAAAGCCATGAGATGAGAGAGGTCAGACTGGTTCGAGCTGACAGGAAGGCTACGGTAACTCGAATAACCACTCTCTACAACCGTGGTGAGCAGAAAAGCATCTCAACACAACAGAACTTGGAGGTGGATGAGCTACAAGAGCGGAAAGACACAGGAATCTGAGGCTGATGTGCATCTGCACGATTCCACGCACTGTGCTGCTGCTTGCGTGAACGTGCGGGTGTTCCTAATAAAGTGGCCAGTGAGCTTACGCCTTGTTACATTGCAAACACAATTTACATACGTAAATATTATGAGACTCGACACGATAACACTGTGTGAAACGATGAGTTAGTGAGGAGACGGGTTCAGGTTTAGGGACGCATCGGTACTACATTTTTTCAGAACGAGTACGAGGAAATTTTATTTATTTATTTATTTTTGGGTTACTCGATGATACCAAAACGAGTAACCGAGTTAGCGTGAACCAGTCAGGAGCGCCATGGAACATACGACCTGGCTCTGTTTACCTTTCCGCGGTTTAAATAGTGGTCATGAAACGCGTGCACACGTGTGCGTTCACGCACTACCGGTCTCGTTCTTTATAACGTTAGCGAGTTGATTTTAAACAAAGTGCATCGATGCATCCCGAGTTCAGTTTAAGGCCGTCTTGTGACTTATTATTAAACTCATAAATCAGATTAATTAGGTTCCCCCCCTCCCCCTCCCCAGGATATCATATTCACAAAACATAAAAATACATAGAGACATTACTCCTTTGGCTTGTCCTTAATTCTAGCTTTCATTCAGAAGCTTCTTACAAACCTAGCACCAAACAGAGCCCCTCGAAAACTGATCAGAAAAAGAATCGCAAACGGGTTCTGGCCATCTCGTTTGGTTCCGGATGGTTCTCTGGACTGGGCGAGTTAGAAAAACGATGTACGGGGAAGAGAGAAGTCTTTAAACGCCGGCGGTCTGAAGGTACGTTAAAGACGGACTGTTCTTTCTCAGGCGTTATCTAGCGCACCGGTGCGGCCCGGCTGCCCAAACGGACTCATCTGGTTGCTCTCCATGGCCTGGTAGAGGAACAGCAGGAAGCCGGCGATGGCACTGAGGAGCAGCAGCTGCACCCACACGGGCATTCGGCGCCTCGCTTTGGCCGGGACACTCGGGGGCGCTGCGGGTTTGGGGACGGACAGGGGGGCGGCGCTGAGGCGGGGGACGGCGCTGACTCGAGGGGCGGCGCTGACTCGAGGGACGGATCGGGTCTCCGTGTAGGATGAACTGGTGTATCTGTGCTCGGTGAGGCGTGGACGCAGGCTGTCCTGCCAGGGGCTGCTGAAGGGCCGGCCCGCTGCTCCTTTAATCGGCTGCCGACGAGTGGCGCTGAGAGAAAAAAGAAATGAAAAACTGGATTAGTCACACAGTGCTTCTCAAGGCATCATATCAAAAATCAGAACTATCCTCCTGAATCTAATCTTAAAAACCTAATCTTGAAACTTAATCTCAAAACCTTAACCTTAATCTCGACATCTAATCCTAATTGAGGAACCTCATTTTAATCCTTATCTCGAACCCTTAATCCCGAATCCTAATCTTAATCCCTAATCCTAATCTTAATCCCGAATCCTAATCTTAATCCCGAATCCTAATCTTAATCCCGAATCCTAATCTTAATCCCGAATCCTAATCTTGAAACCTAATTTCAGTCTGGAAAAACTATTCTTATTCCTTACAATGATTCAACGTAATTCAATTTCAAATGCAAAACAACTCAAGTTAAGGAGCAAACGATTCAATTGAAGATGAAACGGATTCCATTTAGATGCACTATCGAGCACTCACCTGATTCCCGTGGGCGTGTTGAGGACCTCGTTAGGGAACAATTCCTTTAGCACGTTTCTCTCTGCTGTTTTTGGGGTCTGCTCTACGGCTGATAACTTCTCAATCTGCACTCAAACACAGAACGAGTGATGAAGTAAGATGACAGAAACACAACACTAAATATCTGCAGGTCGCAAAAAAAAGTCAAAAGACGTGGCATTTTGCTTATTATTAACCGCAGAAGGAACTTTGTAAGCATCAGGACCACACCAACGGGTGAGAGAAATAAAGATGGCGAGAACCACAGCTGAGGAACAAAGTGAAAGTGTGACAGGACGTTTGGTGCATCGGCCCTTATTCACACGTGCAGCCCATGTTATTGATCATCCTCCTCTGCTGCATTACCAGTCGTCCTGGTGTCTGATCTCTGGGGCTGTCGTCCTGCCCCCGCACAGGGGTAACTGGAGAGAAGAACCCATCGATTCGGCTCTGCACTGCTGCAGAACCACCTGATCGCTCCTAATGTGGTGAAGCAGAAGCCGTCAGAGACCCTCAACAGCAGCAGCGGTGATTCGGTTTCACAGTAACACCCAACAAATTGTTAACCTGGAACTGAAACTTAAACTTGAAACCTAATCTTGAATCCTAAATTGCAGAACCTCATTTTAATCTTGAATCCTAATCTCAAACCCTTAATCTCAAACCATAATATTAACCTTGAAATCTAATCCTAATATTGAAGCCGAATTTTTGTCTTGAAACCTAATCTTGAGTTTTAGTCTTGAACCTTAACCTTGGAACCTAATATTAAAATTTGGAAACCTAATCTTAATCTTGAAGCCTGAGCTTGGAATTTGACATTAATCTTGAAGCCTAATCTTAATCCTGAAACCCAATCTTAATCTTGGAAACCAATTTAAAACCTAATTTTAGTGCTCAAACCTCATCTTAATCTTGAAACCTAATCATAATCTTGGAAACTAATCTTAATCTTGAACCCTAATCGTAATAACTAATCTTAATCTTAAAACCTAATTTTGAAGCCTAATCTTAGAAGCTAAAATTAATTTTGGAAGATGATCTTCATCTTGAATCCTAATCTTAAAACTTAATCTTATCTAGATGGCAAGTATTGTTTGTTATTAACTACAACAGAACTGAAAAAGCTTACGAACTGCTGGGAAATGGTCCTAATATGGTGGATTAAAGGCGGTCAGAGTCCCTCAACATGAACAACAACAACGACGACAACTCTGTCTCAAAATAATTTCATACCACCTACAGTGTGTACTAGCAAAACCGCCACCCTCCACCACCACGTGCAAACCAAACCACAGAAGTATCATCGGCGCGTCAAACCTTTACGTCAGGCGAGCTCTTTGCGATGGGAAGATCATGAGTTGGACGACGGGGAGAATCCATCAGAGAGAGAGAACGGGGGGAATCTTTGCCTTGACTAGCTCGAGAAGGTGAAAGGCGGCACATGGTGTGGATCAGATCTCTGGACGGATGAGCTGAAGCTGAACAAGGTGAACTGGGCTGTTTCGTGCGCAACGATGAGACGGATTTAAGCTCCTGGGACGAGCCCTTTAGCACAAGGATGATCCCCAAAAAAAAAAAAAAAAACAAACAAAAAAAAAAGTAAAGAAACTTTCCCAATCTCATTAAAACCATGTCTAAGAATCTCAGTACCTACCACAGGACCAGGTCTAGAGCTCAGAACCTCGTGTGGACCAACCTGGTGCGCAAATACACAAAATAAGAAGCGTTTTGCTTCAGTAAGGACGGATTGTGAGCTTGTGTAGCGTTCCAGGAGAACTACAATGAGGGAGAAGGTGCATGAAGAAATCACCTCGAGGAGCGCGGTATCGAGGAGGGAAAGCTGGGCTTCCCAACCGGACGCTTTAGGCAGAGCAGCAGCACTTGCACTAAGCTTTAGAGAAGCAAAAAACATACATTTATAGATATTTATATTTATATGATCATATTACAAACGAGGCAGGACAGTGATTCTGCACATCATAACATCTCACCAATTCCACGACTGCATAGTACCCATGCCTAATTTTACTCATCAGCACTTAGAGCTGTTGAATTCTGGATTCTGATTGGTCAGAAGGTGGTCCTGATCGATTTTCTGTAACAGCAGCTTTATGCGTGACACAGGTTTATGTTAATGCGCTCGTTCTAACACGTTACCATTTCTGTATTAACTGATACAGTGAACGTTTTCTTAAAGTCAGGAGACGTTGATTTTAACGTTCATGGAAGGAGTCTCCGGTGCCAGCGCTTTGGAACAGTCAAGAAGTAGAGCTGCAAATCGTCGGGACAGAGGAGTACACGCTTTGCGGGTTCTCGATAACACGACAAGCTGCAGATTTTGTCTAAAACGCCAAGCAAAAGCGGAGAGAAAAAAAAAAAAAAAAAAAAAAAAAAAAAGAGAGGCTAGTGATTTATAGCTGCTGTAATGTAAGTGCTAAGAGGAACCGTCTTGTTTTAGAGATGTTCCACAACATTAAACGTAAACAAATGGATAAAGTACGAAGTGTCGCTCTTTAATTTAAAAAAATAAATAAATAAAAAATTGTTGTGAGATAAGAGGAATAAAACACTTCAGGAACATAAACAACTTTCCGAACTAAATTTCGCCAAAGTGATCGTGCCAGTAATAATAATAATAATACTAATAAAAAAGACACAGTGATTTTATATATATATTTATATAAGAAAGCACCTTTCTTGCTTGCTTTCTTTCTTGCTGCCAGGAGGGTGATGGTGTACGATGTGGCTGCACGGTCTTCACAGGGAGCTGAACCCGTTTATAAAACTGAGGATCAGACAGTAACGAGCTTCAGAAATCCGTTCCCTTCACCCAGTGCTGGAAAATGAACAGATTAAAAAAACAGATCTACTTCACACAGCACCCCGTCGGCGGAAACGGCTTCGTCGCAACCATCCAACGCGGCGTGGACTGAAGCCGGACGACGTGCGGGAGACCCGGA
>CM040992.1:3289274-3306317 GCA_022985145.1 Pangasius djambal
TTTCCGCAAGAAGTCCGGTTGGTTAAAATCTATCCACTGTCCACTGATGGAGTCCTGAGTACGAAGCTGCTCGTGGCAACCGCAGCCCCAAAGCCACTACAGCAATCGCAGTCCCAAGCCATTACAGTACAGCTCCCCATATGTGATCCCCAAACCATCTCCACAGCCCCCAGGTGGCACCATCCCCAGCAAACCAAACCGTTCTTCAGGCCGTCCATATGGAGCCCCAGCAGCAGCGAGCGAACTCAACCGATGAGAACTCCAACCAGAAGTAGGGCATCAGGATGGGTCAGACAGCGAGGAGTTGTAGCCTAATGGTTAGAGAGTTGGACTTATAACCTGAAGGTGACCCTGAAGGTCGTGGGTTCGAGTCTCAGGTCTGGCAGGGATTGTAGGTGGGGGGAGCGAATGACCAGCGCTCTCTTCCACCCTCAATACCACAAGTGATATTAGCACCAAACCCCCAATGGGGTGTGTGTGTGTGCACTTGGATGGGTTAAATGCAGAGCACAAATTCTGAGTATGGGTCACTGTACTTGGCTACATGTCACTTCACTCCACCTTGTGGAGAAACAACCTCTATGTTGGGGAAGATGGCAGCGAGGTTTCAGCGTGAAGGTTTCCGAGACTCGCGTCACACTTAACGGAAGATAAAATGGATTTTTTGTAAAAACCGCCTCACAAATACTATTATTACATTAACAATAATTCACTACAATGTTGTGTATGGTATTCATGGATTGACCTTTTTTTTTTGAGAGAAAGAACATTTTACACTCATTTTCAGATCGATCCAATTAACCCTGTTTCTCAAAGCACTCGCTCCTTCTTCGTATGCCGTAAATGGCTTATTATATTCATTTGCTCATGTACTCATGTTCCAGCGTTAAATCTGATATCTGCTGGTCAGAAAAATACCTTAGTCTTAATTCCTTATAGCGCAGCGTGTCGCACACTCGACTCTGACTGCACCGATACGTTATCGTTTCTATAGTAACGGCTCACTCGCAGTACTCAGCCCTGGACGCTCCGCGTAAACAGATTTTTTAAAAAATCGTTTTCTTCAAGTAAGGAGATGTTTATTTCACATTTATGGAAGGAGTCTCCAGTGCCAGAACTAGAGTAGTTTACGCTTTGTGGTTTCTTGGTAACGTGACAAACTTCGAGAGAGAGAGAGAGAGAGAGAGAGAGAGAAAGAGACTAGGCTGGTGAGGAAAGACTGTTTATAGCTGCTATAACGTAAGTGACAATGAACTTATTTTGAAACGTAACTATAAACAGATTAAAAAAAAAAAAAGAAGCATGTGACGTCGTTTAATGAATAGAAATTGTAACTGCTGTGGTGTAAGAGGAATAAAACACGTCAGGACGTCCTGCGATATTAAAACGATCAACTTTAATCATGGGATCTCCATCATCGCGCCGCTCCGTCGCTGATTATTTTCCTCGAACGGCGCAACACACGGTGCTTTATGTCTTTACTAAGGAATGAAAGGAATTGTACTAACGAACTTCTAAATTGTATCTCATTAATGTTTTATTGACCACACATTACAGCTGGTATGTTGCAAAGAAAAACCATAGTCAAGAACTTAAGTCACTTTTTTTTTTTTTTTTTTTTCCAGTTTTACTTGTTACTTTTCAAAAACACCCCAAAATTGACGTCCTCAACGGGTGATTATAATACACCAAGACACCACTGTGGATTACACGTGACGTAACGCCTCAGGATCACGGTCACTGAGGTCAATAAACTGAATAGAAACACTGTGTATCCCTTTTCTGTTTGTTTAAAAGCACAAATTTTACACGTTCTGGGAAAAAATAAAATAAAACAAAAAAAAAAAAAAAAAAAAAAAAAAAAAAAAAAAAAAAAAAAACAACAAAAAGATACAATAATGAAAGTGAAGTAACTGATGGCAGCGCGGTGGAGGAGCCGGATGGTGTTGAACAGCATCAGAGAGAGAGCAGGCAGCTGGGAGTCGGAACGTGCGCACTCCCATCTCTACTACTGCCTCCTGGTGCGTGGGCTGGGTCGTGTAGCGGGACGCGCTGCTGGATTTCCCCGCACTCCCCGTGTTAAGCTCAGCTCCGCGGGCCGTTTGTTGTTTCCCGATTATTATTTATTTTTTTATGCTAGGTGATGGAGATTGAGGTGGCACAGCACTCTGCAGGGGATCTGATCTGGACCTGTCCCGGACCTCTCCTCTCTTCTCTTCTCCTCGCCGCTCGCTCGTCCCGGTCCACGCCTCAGGCCTTGATCTCAGCCGGAGGGCAGTACAGAGCGTCCGAGTTCTCCGAAGACAGCTCCTCTGTCGGACAAGTGATATGATGTTAAACATTTTAGCTTCAGGCTGAACGATATGACCAACAATATCGTATCATGATATCCAGGCACTGCTACGATACACGATACGCATCAGGAAATATCGGTCTGCTAACAAGACGGCCGGCAAATACGCTGCTGCATTTAAAAATAACTTAAAAATAAATGTTCTAAATAATAAAAACCAAACAATCTCAAAATTTAAGAACGAAATTTCAGCTGCTTCCATGATAAAATGATATCGCAATATCTACGATATATTATATCGGCGTATCGCTCGACCCGGACTGTGATCAATTCTCTCTGGACGAGTTTTTGGGATATTGTTAATATCGTGATATCTTTATTCCTTTATCACTTTTTTAAAATTAAGATTTTAAGTTTAAGCTTTTCAACTTCACAACTGCTCACATCATTTATTTCTAGCAAATCTGCATCAGCAATTTCCCAACTTCTTCTTCCCAAATCGTTAAGATCCTGTTTTAATCGCATTTTAGCTAAACGATCCTAAAATTAAAATAATAATAATAATTACAAACTGACTAAAAGCAGGTAATGTGATGTTAAAATTTCTACTTTATCTGTAGAATTGTTTAATTTTTTTTTTTTAACAGATTTTCTCCTATTCAGTGTTAACTACTTACTACATGTTTTTTAAAATAAAGTAAAATGTATTTTTTTTAAATATTAAAGACCATAATGAATATATTATTAACAGTAAATGAAGGTATCAGTATCTATAACAATATTTTTAAACACCACTGTATCTGTATATTGTGAGACACATCGTGTAGCATAGAAACGCTTTCAGTGTGATGTTATTTTTGTCATGTCGGCCCACCACTCGATTGGACTACTTAAAAAAACAAACAAACAAAAAACAGTCTACTAATTATGTAACAATGTGTTACATAATCCAAACTTTGTGGACTGCTGGAATAATTCACGTCTCCTGATCAGGGAATCCGGAGTCTATCCCAGAACCACCGGGCGTGATGCGGGAATACACCCTGGATGACGTGCCAGTCCATCGCACACACTGATTCTCACACACACACACACACACACACACACACACACACACACACACACACACACAATTTAGAGTGACCACTGAAATGTTTCTGGGAGGCGGGAGGAAACCGGAGAACCCAGAGGAATCCCATACAGACAGTGGGAATGTGTTTTAAACTCAAAAAGTTCTCTCTCTCTCTATATATATATATATATATAAAAAAAAAGTGCCCCAAAACTTTTGGCAATATAGTATGTGTGTGTGTGTGTGTGTGTGTGTGTGTATAGAAACGTTCGCTGTTTGTATTTGTGGTGGAAAAACAAAAACACGAAGAGAAAGCAGAAGAGCAGGAACGCACCCCTAACACCGGTAAGAAATTAATACTAATTATTAGGACTTTTCTGCTTTCCTAGTTTCGCTTGCTGACGTAACTGAAATGGAAAATGTTCGTGGTTAGCTAGCTAGCATGTAGCGTCGCAGTGTTATGCTAGCACGCTACGTTGCCAGCTTGGTCATTGTTGAGGTACTGTATGGAGATATTTTGGGGGCGTCATCAGCGTTAGACCCAAGTGAAAGGGATTAATATGGTTCAGGTGACGTGTGACGTGTGACGAGGACTCACCGGGCAGCACGCACTTCCACAGTCCGTACGTTTTCCCCACGGCGGTCTGCCACAGGCGCAGCGTCCCGTCCTCAGAGCCGCTGGCGTACAGCTCTCCGTCAGGACTGAAGCGCACACAGTGCACGGGCCCGAAGTGACCCTTATACGACTCTGTGAGAGAGGAGGAACAAATCTTCAGCGCTCGACTGACCGACACAGTGGATCTGCAGCCCAATTTTCAGTCTAGTACGTGAACGCTGTAAAGCTAACGAGGAAAGAGCGGCTGTGTGGTGCAGAAAGCTGCGATTCTAAAGGAAATGCACATTTTTTTAACCTCAAGCGCTGTTTCATTCCTTGTTGATCTGCATATGCAAAATAACGGCCGGTTTGTACACTGCGCTTCGTCTCACTATGGCAGGAGTTTTCAAACTTTTTTTTTTAAGCCGGCGACTCCATTTGAAGGACACAAAGATCCTAACTGATCTTAACAAAACAATATATATATATATATATATATATAATGTTTAAATCACTGTCTCAAAGTTGGCTAATCTAATCTAATCAGATTTCTACGTTTACACTCTTAGAACTTGCACCAATTTTTAAATCAACGCCCGAGCAGCACTGCTGGAGTTTAGATTATTAGATTATTATGTTTTATCTATGGTAAAAACATGACCGTACAATTTAAATATTTACGTGTGTGTGTGTGTGTGTGAGAGCGTGTGAGTGTGTGTGTGTGTGTGAGAGAGAGACTCAGACCACTCCTTTGATTATCACCGCTGTGGTCTGACGTGGTATTTAAATCTCAGGGCTACTCTGTAAACACCGGCTGGTGATAAACGTCTCCTGTGACCCTTGAGGCTGAGAGCCTCTGCGCTACGGTCATGTGATTATGCTAAACGCTAACCGGCTCTCGTTAGCGGGGGGTTCTTTTTTTTTTTGGACAGGATGTTCCTGTAAGCTCCTACCCATCTCCTCCTTGGTGGTGTAGTCGTATTTGTAGAGCTTGAAGTCGTCTCCTCCTGCGACAAAGAAGTCTTTGTCGGGATGCAGGGAGGCGGAGTGAATGGAGGCCGGAGCGTCCACGGTCTTGATCAGGTCCAGGCTACAGACACAACGGACACCGTGAACAATCGGTTATATAACAAAGCTAAACATCCGCCATATTTAAAATTCATGCACACTCTGAATAATCGCTTCTCTCTCTCTCTCTTTTTTTCCCTGTAACACATGCAGCACGTGGTCACACATGGCTCCCTATTAACTACAGATGCTCACTACATGACATGCAACGGCTTCCTTACAGCACGCCGCCGTTTCATTCTGCATTCTGACCGGACAGAAGGATTCATTTTCTACAGGTTTAGAGATTAACGTGCTCGTTTTAAGACGTTCGTTATCGTTTCTATAGTAACAGCTCGCTCGCTGGGGCTTGTAAATAATAAGCCGATTTAAAGAACATATAATCGTTGAAATGTGGTGAAGTTTTCCGTGAGGAGATGCGTGTCGAACACTTATGGAAGGAGTCTCCAGTGTCAGGGGTCACGTTTTCTTCAGGACAGAGGAGTTTAGGTTTTTTTATTTGTGGGTTAACTTCGAGAGAGGCCGATGAGGGGAAGACGGCTTCTAGCTGCTGTAACGTAAGCGAGAACAGGAACTAACCTGCATCATGGATGTTCCACAGCGATAAACGGGAAAAAAACAGATAAACGTTATTCAAACCGACAAGAAATTTCCGTAAATCATACATGTTTATACAGACCTTTTTTTTTTTTTTTTTTTTTGTAGATCAAGTGATCAAGCGTAATGGTTTAGGAATAAATAGATAACTAAAATAAAGTCACGTGCAAAGAAATGCTGTAGAGCAAAGACGCCTTCAAAAATAATGAAACTAAATGTTTCTACATTTAAAAAAAAAAAATGCTATATGCGACTTTGACTGTCGACTCGCTTCTTATTTCTGCAGCGAAACCCAGCAGCCTTCATTCTGTTTTTATCTGAAAAGTGTCTCTCATTACATTATTCTGTAACATTTCATTTTCTCCTGGAAAACTAATGTTTGGAATCTAAAATGTTTTTGTACTGAATCAATAATGTAGAAGTCAGAAAATAAACAGCTATAAAAAAAAGGGGGGGGGGGGGCAAGACTTCTGCACAGTACCGTGTGTGTATATATATATATTTATTTTTTTACAGACCTAAGTGTAGCGTAAGAGTACTATAAAAGTACAGATCTTAGGTGAACAGCAACAAATCCAAACGAACGAATCCTCGGGCGGATCTCATGGCGCGTGTGGTCCGACGTTTCTTCAGTTCCCCGCTCACAACTTTAGCTCCCACCTGCAGTCAGTTCCCATTTACTGTTTATCGCACAAAACTGGAAGTAAAACGGCTAACCGTGGTTTCATCTTATCCTGTCTACAGAGGTGTTATGGAGAAAAGTAAAGCTGGGAAGGAAGCAGCACAGAGATCGCTGGTGCGTGTGGTGAGAGCACGCAGCTAACACGCAGCTAACACGCAGCTAACACGCACCCCGGTGAGACGCGCTACACGCGGCACGAGCGACTCGTCACCCGCCGACGCGAACACGGGGTCGGACACGCGAACGTAGCTTTTATCCGCCTTTGAAAATGTAGATATCATACAAATTCCGCGTAGGTTTTTAAAGAGCGAAAGCACTGAAGTCTTGCAGCGTTTCGTTTTGAATAAAATTCTTCATCTTCCGTTTTAAAAAGAAGCATATGATCATACGAATATCCCGATTTTAAACTTTAGATAAAGAGAAATTAAGCGATACGCATGAAGAGTTCAAGAACGCCGTTTATTAAAACTGTACAGATCTCGTCAAGAAGTGAGACTGGCGTTTCAGTCCCTTACTTTAGTGTGTTATAGAAGTCATAACGGCTGTTTAAGAGCTTATGAATGTTTTTTAAGCTGCTCTATCCTGTGTAGTAGCGTTCATTTGAAAAAATACGTCCAATCTGATTTCTCTTTAGACACACATCATATTTTACGATACGGGTCTCACTGCTTAAACCCCTTTCACATGGAGTATTGCTTTAAGACCGCTCACGTGCAATGGCACAAGGGAAGCCTAACACACACGCGCACACACACACACACACGCACACACGCTGCATCCGTCACTCGCACTCCAGCACCTGTTGTCTTTCATGCAAACTCGTGTTTGACAAGTAGCATGCGCTTTACAGGACATCCGCCCTCGTGACCGCCGCATTTGGCTGTTCGGGGCGAGCGAGTTATTTACGTTTGAGCTTTGTAGAAGGCGACGGTCCTTCCGTAGGTGATGACGAGGATCTCGCCGTCGGGGACGTACTCCATGCTGCCCACGGACGCCTCGAACGACAGCGTCTTCACCGCCTCTCCCGTGTTTCTGTCCCAGAGACTGAACGAGACACAAGAGCAAATATTGACTCTCCGGGCGAGGAGGAGGAGGAGGAGGAGGCGTCACTCCTTTATTGACTCCACACACACACACACACACACACACACACACACACAAAAGAGAGTCATAAGACTCAAACACTGCACTGTAAACACATACACTGTGCAGAGATGAAGGGGCGTTACCGTATGGTTTTATCCTCCGCGGCGGAGAGGATCTGCTGGTCGCTGTTACACCACAGCGCTTTCTTAATGGCTGCGGTGTGGCCCGAGATCTCTCGCGGCTCTACGGGGGAAGCACAACAGCTTCGTTCACGCCACACAAGGCTTGTTGATGTTTACACAAATATAATCAAGGTATTCACAATATCGGTTAGGATCTATCTCTCTCTCTCTCTCTCTCTCTCTCTCTCTCTCTCTCAGAAAGCTGATTGGTTATTTTCCGTACCTGCTTCAGGCTTGCTGAGGTCGTAAATCCGCAGCACTTTATCATTTCCTCCGGTCAAAAGGCAGTTACTGTCCTGTTTTTCACACAAAAATGAAAACAAGTACAGCTTGACACCGTATACGTTCAGTAATGAATAAAACACTCCGTGTCGTGCTGTGTGTGTGTGTGTGTGTGTGTGTCTATATATATATAAAAATAAACAAATCAGAAACTCGTTTTTGGACTATTAGCTAGACTGTAATAAATCTAGCTAGCTGACGTTAGCTACACTCACTGGCCACTTTATTAGGAACACCTGCACATTCATGCAGTTATGTAATCAGCCAATCAAGTGGCAGCAGCTCAGTGCATAAAATCATGCGGATCCAGGTCACGAGCTTCAGTTAATGCTCACGTCAAACATCAGCATGAAGAAGTAGCGGGATCTCTGTGACTAAGTTTTTCAGAAACTGCCGATCTCCTGAGATTTTCACACACAACAGTCTCTAGAGTTTACACAGAATGGTGCGAAAAACAAAAAACACTGACTGAGCGACAGTTCTGTAGAGTTGATAGGAGGAAAGAGTCACTGCAGTAACTCATATCACTCTTCACAACCAATTTGTAAAGAGTGATTATTTGTGGCTTCACTAATTTGCATAAAGTTTAGAAAAATCTGAACTCGCACGTCGCTTTGTTGCGGAAATCGTGGCGTATGTAGGAAACAAGTGTTCACTTGTTGCTTTGTTGCTCGCTCGCGTGAACGCAGGATAATGCGAGATGGCGGAAAGGGGGCGGAGCTTCCCGTGGGTAAGTAGTTTTGTTTTGTTTTGTTTTTTTGCTCGAGCGTGAGAATGAGAAAGTAAAGCGTAATACATTATCTCAATAGAAGGATTGTTATTGTTAATATATATATATATATATATATATTTTAAATATGGCAGCACCAGAGCTGTTTAGACGTGACGAATTTAGCTCGGACAGCCCCCGTACGTCGCCGTGCAGAAAAACAAACAGATGCAAATAGAAGTTTTGCAGCGTAATCTGAATGTCTTCCCTCATAAGGGAAACTTTTGAAGATTATGGATCGCTCGTACGAGTCATGACAAAGTGACGGTTTCATCTGTCATCTAAAATTTTTTAAAAAATGAAACGAGTGATGCAAATCTAAAGAGAACTCTGGATTGTGATTGGTCAGAACCAGGTGTATCTGTAACAGAAGCTCTGACAGTAGTGCAGCTTCTTCTTCACTGTATTCAAGCGCTCCGTCTAATACGTTATCGCACCGCTGTGGTGTAAGAGGAATAAAACGCTTCAGGACATGCTTACATCGTTATAGGAAACTGATCGTTGAACCTGCTTCATGTTCGCACCACGCCATCGTTGATTATTTTACCATAACGGCGCTACACGCACACGGTGTTTTACTTTGCGATGCGTATGCTACGGCACAAAAACAAACAAACAAAAACAAAACAAAACAACACAGACGCACGAGGTGCAGGAGCGGTTGTTTCCTCCTGATGAAATCAGACGTGTGCGCGCTGGAGTGTTCTCACCTGCGTGAAGTTAACAGACTTGACGATGTGCTTGTGCGCCAGGGTGAGGACCTCGTCTCCCGCGACTGCGTCCCACACCTTTCTGCAACATAAAGCAAACCTCCTTTAATGCTAAATTAAAGCGTTAAACGCTCCTTTAAATTCAAAACGTTCCTCGTTTATCAAACTGGATACGAACGGATCTGTTCGTAAATCGTTCGTACGAGCGTTTAGTGTTCGTGAAAATCCTATAAATTCAGAGAAGAAACGTCCGTATCCTACTCGTGCTCCTTAGCACGTGTACATTTACCCATGCGAACGCTAACTGACGTAAAACCTCGATTCGGTCGACTCCAGATCATATAATCTGCACGGATTACTGCACGCTTACATCTGGAATATACTGTGGCGTTTAAATTGCTTATTTTTATTAAGTTTACGGCGTTCGGCAGACGCTTTTATCCAGAGGAGGATAGAGGAGTCTCGATCAGAAACACATCCTCATGCTAGTTCACTCCGTCCAGGAGTAAAAGCCCCATCCGGAACATTTTTTTTTTTTTTTTTGGAAAACCAGGCCTTCAATATTATTAGCATTAATTTAAATTAATTTAAATTAAAATAAACTAAGACAAAGAAAACTAATCATTCAATTATGACAAAAGAAATGGAGGCGTGTAAACGGAGGGCCGGACGATCGGTCTACGCAGAGCCGTAAAGAAACGGCTAATAATAATAATAATAATAATAAGAAGAAGAAGAAGAAGAAGAAGAAGATTTAGTGCTCGCTTATTATTATTATTATTAAGATTTAGTGCTCACTTATTATTATTAAATATTTTTTATTGGTATAGAAGTGAAATAACTTCCAAATTCTGCTTTTTCAGTATTTACCCTGATTGTTCATTTCATGTCCCAGCTCTCTGTGCTCTTGACCTTTTATGGAGTTTTGTGGGCGTCACTATATGCAAATGAGCTGCGTCAGGAACGCAGTCTGCACTCTACAGGTTCGAAGAAAATCAGCGTTTCCGATGAAACATTTGTAAACTGTGCATTTGGAAAACTTTAGTTTGGTTTGGCTTATGTGAAAACATTGACACGCGACTTTACTAAAAGACTGAAACGCGGCCCGATGTCTAAACAGCGACTCTCTGACTCTCAGGTGTCTTCTTCCATCGTATTTCATCAGAACGTTTAAAGAGCACGATTATTCATGACGGAATCTGCAGCAGACTCGGAACTCGACCTAACAGGTGATAAACAAACTCGAGTGTTTATAACCAGATTCAGACAAACCGATCGGTTTGTTAAACAAATGCAACGTCCAGCGCAACAGTGAGTGTGAGGTAAAAATAACGTAAGGTTTTACTTGAAATGCGCACCGATAAACTTATCCTCACGAGATTAAACTTCCTTCATCGAGTCGGTCTATTCTCACATCCAAAATAACCCACAATGCTGTTCTGCTCGTAGTGGTGCAGTGGGATTAAGCCCTCGCTTCATCTCTAACTAAAGACAGCGATGCGGCGGAGCTTTAGTGCTTCGGTCTGTCCGGCTTTCTCACATTCTGCTCAAAACGATCAGCTTCCAAAGCTTTAACTTTTATGCTAACGCCGCCGTAACCTCGTAGATCGCTAACTAGCGGGGTAAATATGCGTGTCGTATAGCTGCATTGCATTCTGGGACGTCTCCAAGACTTCTATGCTGGATTTCTGATTAAGACGATCGCTAGGAAAATGGCGAGAGAAGTGAAGAAAATGTTTGAGACTGTTTACATTTTTTTCTCCAATTAAACCGTAATTGTAACTGCGCTAGATTTAACAACATCCTCCAGAATAGCTAAACACCTCAGAAATATTTAAATAATAATAATAATAAAAAAAACACATTTAATGCCGTAGAGTGTGGAGTGTTTCCTTACGCAGAGAAATCGGCAGCCGCAGTAGCTGCCTTCGTGGCTTCTTTATTTAAGGTGGCGCCCCAAACAGCACCTTTGTGACCCAAGAACGTCCCGATCCAGTCCCCTGTGTCTCCCTGGCGCAACATTGGTTTACCATCTGAGGAAAGAAAACAGAGGAGGTTACGTCATACTAACAACACTGTCACAGCATGCAGTCATCAACGTGTTGCTGCGATTTGCATAAATTTGCATAGATTTGCATACAGGTGTCACGGTGCTAAGCAGGTCGCCTAAAATTACAACAACAACGTGATAAATACTGACAGCGTAAAGATGGTTTTAGGCTCGTCACGCCGCACGAGAACGCAATAAAATCGGGTGCGAACTCTACAACAGACTGTGCGACGACGTTTGTTCTTCGTGAAGATCCTTTAACGATAAAGCTACGATTAAAGGTAACGACTACGCTCTTACGTCATCGATCAGAAAATTCGGGAAATGGTTTCGCATTAATAAACAGAAACTAATTAAAAAAAAAAAACGTTTTTAATATAATAAAGATTTTTTTCATATCCATTAAGAATTTTTTTTTTACGCATCTCCATCACCGCTACCGTATTTCGTAGCTACATGGCGAGTTTGCCGTCCTCCTATTGGTGGATTTTAGACGAGCGCCATAGTCACGGTCACGCATTAGTTCGAATTTTAACCAGGAATTCATCACGCTAACAAAACCAAGAGGTTCTTCTTTCTTAGCGTTTCGTTTCATTTTTCAGCTTTTTAAACTTCTGATACTGTCAAAGCGTGACATCACAATAAAACCTCGTCCGACCGCGCGATAACGCACGTTACCCGTGAAGATCCTCTGACGGTAGACCTACGATTCAAGGAAATTATTACGTTCTTGGGTGCTTTTGTCACTGCATAAAAACACAAAAGGTTCTTGATGTAATAAGGATCTTTTTCTGTCCAGGAGCAAGTCTCTGCATCGTCGCGCCGCTATTTCGTAGCTGTCTTTGAGTTTGCCGTCCTCCTATCGGTAGACTTTAGACGAGTGTCGAAGTCGTAATCGTAGTCGTAGCAGCTCTACGGTTGACATTTTAACCAGAAATTCTTCACACTGACTGAACGAAGATGTTCGTCGGCCATCTTGGGTCGTGATGGCGACAACCTGACGACTCGTCCACCGATTTCAACTCACGACAAGGATTCTTTTACGATTTCTGTGTTCGACTAAAGTTTTCCTGTGAAGTCATGTCTCCGAAAACATGAAAAGGTTCTTCTGAAGGGTTTCCTTTCATTTTTTTTTTCCAGCTCAGGCTTGTGTTTTTAAAAAGTGTGATACTATGATGTGAAAAGTTCACTCAGACCCACCTTTACAAGCACTGATGAGAAAATAGCCATAAGGAGTGATTCCACTGAAGGCCAGATCCACAACAGGCCTGGTGTGACCGGAGCATGTGAGAGGAGTCTGCCTCATAGCCATTTCTCCAAAGTAAACCTTGGAGATAAACCGGAAATGAAGGGAAAAAGAACAAAATGAGGTTAGAAAGCTACAGAGAGAGAGAGAGAGCATGATGAGGATGCGTCTGGTCAGGACATTAGGAGCAAATTATTATTTTAAACAAATCAAATCTATCCAAAACATTCACAAGGGCACATTTTAAGAGCTTTTGTGAATGTTGTAAAATAATCACACAAATCCTCGCCAAGCTAGGTAATAATAATAATAAGCTAGCCACGTTAGCTTATTAACGTATTAGCTTAACACCCAGGCTAGTAACACAGCGAGGCACCTAGCATTAGCATTAGCATTAGAGCACCTGTCCACGCAGACAGCAACGTAAACAACACGACAGCGGATTCTCCAGGCAGGACAGAGCAGTAAAGGTGGATTTCCTGACGCGGAGAGCTTAGCGAAGAGCCGCGCACCCAGTGCAAAGTGCTGTGCCACCGGCTGCAGCTACACCGGAACAGCGCTGCTCACTGTTTCACACGGGAAAATCGCTAATGCTAATGCTAACGCTAATGCTCATAAAGTCGCTAGGGGGCGCCGTGGACTAATTTGCATATTCATTGACGCGTCAATATCATTTGCATATAACGAATTATTTTTCTGAAGTTTTTTTTTTTTTTTTTTAGAAAAGTCTTGTAACTTATTTCTTATAGGAAAGTAAATCTCTGGTTCAACAGAATTATTTACGTTTTTACGCACAAAATTATTAAAAAAAAAAAAAAGAAAAAAGAAAAACTAGGACGTGTTTGGGTGGGTGGGTGGGACAAACAATTCTGATCAGTGATTGGTCATCGTTAACAATGGTCATCAGTGATTGGTCGTTTCGAACACGAGTGATCAGTGATTGGTCGTTGGGTTTACACTCTAGTGGTGAGTCGAGTGAAGCTCAGCTTGTATAACCATAATGTCTGCTCAAAATGGCGCCCTCTAGTCTCTTTTTTTTTTTCTTAAATAAAGTCACTAAATCAGTCTAATGATTAAATTCGCCAAATCTAGCGACAAAGTCAGTAAGAAGGCTCGAGCCGAGCCACCAACCGGTTGCTAAGAGAAATTATGGGCTGGATTCCAAACCGCCGCGTATTTCCTGTACAAGTGCACTTACGTAACATAACGGGTTCTGCACCCTACCTAGTGCACTCCGTGAATAACAGGGGGTAATTTGGGACGGAGCCACGGACATGGGCTAGGGGATGGTTCAAAAAATGATGTCCGAGTTTAAACAAAACACTGGAGTAACAGTGCCGGTTTTTCAGATCCTCTTTAAATGTGTAAAAATAATAATTTTATTATGTATTTATTATCATTTATATTCAAGGTGTCATGTCAAAAAGACAAGTTTAAAAAGTACTGTATTTATTTAGGAGAAATAAATCATTAAAGTATAACATCTTACGACATTTACAAGAATAAACAAATACTAAATTTATTACAAAAATGTCTATTTGTGTCTGTAATAGTAGCTACATAACAAAACAAAACAAAAAAAAGGTTATGAATCTCTTATTTTGTAAAATGCACAGAGAAGAAAACTTTCCCAAACTGTTTGTGATCATACAATAAAGTCTGTCCATAAACAAGTAAGACACACATTAAATTAATTCATTCTTTCTATTCTGACATTTTAAATTTTGATCCTCATATAAAAATATCAGTACTGTCTGTTTGTTGTTGTTGTTGTTGTTGTTTTTTTTTTTAAATCAAACCGAATCTGAGAAATAACATGCTGTAGGGTGTGATATTGATGAAGTACAGAATAGGAACTACTGCCCCTTTGTTTCACACACATAGAGAGACAGAGAGAGAGAGAGAGAGAGAACAGTAATTATTCATTCATTCACCATCAGTAAGCACTTTATCCTGGTCAGAGTTGAGGGTGGATGTGGAGTCTGTCCCGGGAATACCGCGAGCGTAAGCGGGAATACACACCTGGAACAGGACACAAACACAGAACAGTCTTTAGGCCTATTCGCAAAATCTCACTTGCAAATTTCTGCTTTTCCTTCACACAAAAGCCTTCTGAGAGTATCAGTATCGAGAGTCTAGTCTTGTATCGCTTGGTATTGTATCGAAAAAAAGTAGATCAGTGAGAGATATTGGCCATGAGGAATAAGTGCTTTTCCTAGTCCAGGACTTTTTTTTTTTTTAATCTTTATTAAATATCTTCAAATAAAAAACAGGCATTATCATTGCTGAGCACATCAACAATAAATCCAAGCAGCATACTTTAACAAGGAGAGAAAGAAAAAAAAACATTCCAATACACATAATAAATACTTATATAAATATATATATACACACACACGCACATATATATGTATATGTATATAATAAAAATAAATTGAGCTTCTGGGGAGTTAATCAAGGTACACCTCAAGTAATTGAGAGTCTTGGAGCGAACATGGAGCAAATTTAACAAATCTACATTTGTGTATGTAAAATTTACCCATAATCATAATATTATATTACACAAACATCCAACCCCTTTATGCTGCATAACAATAGCCTTCCAAACTTAACAAAGTGATACTGAAAACCCAGGTAACTCTTGCACCACTCATGCATTCTGTCCCAAAAGAGCCTAACAATATCACAAGTGTAGAAAAGATGTTCAATATCTTTCTTTTTTTTTCTTTTTTTTTTGGACAGAATGTAGATACATTACTATGCAAATAAAACCTTACAGTTAAAAAGTCCGCTTTGCCCAGAACTGATGTAAAAGGGGATGAGTCACAGAGGTCCCAGCATGCACTGCGCGCTCTTCCTCCAGAGGGGCGGGAGGAGAGAAGAAGGCGTAGCCGGGCTGCATTAACACATAACCCGCTTTAAATTCTGCTCCTCAGGGCGACGCAGCGCATTTACGGAACCTGCTGCAGCAGCGCTTAACCCGACTTTAACCCTTTCTTTCTTGACTTTGCAAGTGACGAAGGTTTCCTTTGTTTTTTTTCCCCCCCGCATTTCTAACCCATGGCGAACTACATCCACGTCCCTGACGGTGCGCCTGTCGTGCCCAAACTGGACGTGACCGTGGACGAGCAGGACTACAGACCAGGAGCGCTGCAGCTCATCAAGGCGCTCAGACCTCACTGGAAACCGACTGAGGTCAAAATGAAGGTAACAGTCCCCGTGTGCAGGTCCTCTCACGCCTTATGCACGCCTTATGTCGTGCTTATAACGCGTAATAATAGGCTAAATAAATCCCCGATTGGCCGCCGAGCGCGCAGGATGGAAGTCTCCAGGCGCAGCTGCGTCACAGCGCGCGACACGCAGCCATCCGGGATTTCCGCCTTTCAGGATATTTCAGGATATTTCAGGATAGTGTGTATCTCCTGTTGTAGTAGCCACCGCGCAGTTGGAGTGGTGATTGGAGGGAGGTGTGTGGGTGGGGGAGCGCCAGAGGGCGGTTAGTCTGCCTTCACGTGTCACCAGAAGAAAAAATATCATCTTTCTAATTTCCGACATCTCATTCAAAAGGTATTTCTACACCTTATAAACTGTTAATCTCTCTCAAATACACGTTTAAATGATCTGCACACGTGACCCTTCATCACACACACGCAGTTTAAGCTAGATGATGGGGATTTCCTTGAGAGGATTATAAATTCAGTGCTGCGGCTGCGTCCGACTTCCGCGAAATCCGACAAAAAAAGAAATAAACCAATAAAAAACAGAACGCCACTCTTCAAGACAAGACACTACACCTGAACAGGTTCAGTTTTAGAACAGCAGGTGCTGATATATTGCTGATAACGCCTTCAGAAATGGAAATGTTTTATGCAGTAGGCATACATTTGCTTTCTCAGGCCTAACAGAACCATAAATCTAGTCTTTCAGTGATGGACACACTCTCAAAAGAGCAGGTTTTACAGGAAAGATTGTTGTCTAGAGCTAAACTGCTGATCAGAAGGTTGTGAGTTTGAATCCCTGCACCGCCGAGCTGCCACTGCTTGACCACAGAGCAAGAACCGTAACCTTCAAACTCGGCTCAGCGGATAAAAGCATCTGTCAAATGAATACATGGAAATAAATAAATAAATAAATAAATATCAGTTTAGTTTTAAGAAAACACTTTGCACATGTATGAAATTTTTGGTCATTTTTCAGTGTAAAATCTGATGTAAATTCAATACCATCTACATTTTGCGAAATTCCTCAGTAATGGTTATCTATGATTGGTCATTGGGAATAACAGTGATCTGTAATTGGGAATAAGAGCGATCTGTGATTGGTCATTGGGAATAAGAGCGATCTGTGATTGGTCATTGGGAATAAGAGCGATCTGTGATTGCTCATTGGGAATAAGAGCGATCTGTGATTG
>CM040992.1:3306417-3321417 GCA_022985145.1 Pangasius djambal
GGCAGTGTTATGGCATGGGCATGTATGGCTGCCAATGGAACGGGCTCACTGGTGTTTATTGATGATGTGACTGCTGACAGAAGTAGCAGGATGAATTCTGAGGTGTATAGGGCTCTACTCTCTGCTCACATTCAGCCAAATGCTACAAAACTGATAGGACGCCGCTTCACAGTGCAGGTGGATAACGACCCTAAACATATTGCGAAAGCAACTCAAGACTTTTTGAAGGCAAATATATGGAATATTTATCTTCAATGGCCAAGTCAGTCGTCTGATCTCAACCCAATAGAGCTGCTTTTCACTTACTGAAGACAAGACTGAAGGCAGAAAGACCCACAAACAAGCAGCAACTGAAGGTGGCTGCAGTGGAGGCCTGGCAAAGCATCTCCAGGGAGGAAACTCAGAATTTGAGTTTTGAGAACATGGGCTCCAGACTTCAGGCCGTCATTGACTGCAAAGGATTTTCATCCAAGTATTAAAATTATGGTTATATTTACAATTATGTCACTTTGTCCAAAAACCTTTGAGCCCCTGAAAATGGAGGTACTTTGCTGAAAATGGCTGTAATTCCTAAATGGTAAATGCCTTATTTTGGTGGAACCTCTTAAAATAAAGTTGAAAGTCTACACTTCCATCACATCTTGATTGTTTTATTTCAAATCCATAGTGGTGGTGTATAAAGGCAAAATCACAAAAACTCTGTCATTGTCCAAATACTTCTGGACCTAACTGTATATATATATAAAAACAAATAGATGTCAGAGTCACGTTGTGGACTCAGAAGAGGAGACACGTGTGGAGTCGTGGCTGTAAAATTGTGCTTCATGTGCAGGAGAGTGGCTGAAATAACTTGTGACGCGAAGCTGCTTTGAAAAGCTACATTGGTTAACATAGGATCTTGTTGCAGGAGGTGAAGAAGCGTCATATTTTCCACTTGGGGTTTAAAATGACCCATGCAGAGTGCGGACACTTTCATGTACCGCAGGATCATCTCCGGGGAATCTTTATGGCACAATCCGGGTGCATAAAATTAAATAATATTTCACAGCCTGCCATTTTTTATTGGCGTTATTGTATCCTCATTCTGCATTGTTTAGCAAGATACAACACACTGAATGTTTATTACGTACACACACATCAGACAGAGTGACATTTACTGTGATCTGCACTATGACCTTTCTATAACAGCAGATCTGACAATAGTGTAGCTGCAAATCACGAGTTTTTTTATTATTAGTACGATTGTTCAAATACGTCATCGTTTCTATAGTAACAGCTCGTCCACAGGGACTCGCACGACAGACGCGAGGCATAAACGAATTTAAAAAAGCATGTTCTCGTTGATGTGGTGAGGTTTTCTGTAAGCTAGAATGTGTTTATGTAAGCAGTGATGGAAGGAGTCTTCAGTGTCAGCATTCTGACTGTTACAGAGGAGTTTACGCTTTTTGGTTTTGTGGTGGAACGACAGGTTTTTATTTTAACTTCGAGAGAGAGAGGGAGAGAAAGGAACAATAGTTTCTAGCTGCTATAACATAAGTGAGAACAGGAACTAAATTGTTAAATGTAACTTTAAATGAGTAGAAAAACGTGACACGTTTAGTGATAGCTTAAAAATAGGTTAACAGTAAAAAAAAAAAAAATCATTGGCAGATTGCTGTGGTGTAAAAGCAATAAAACACGTCACTCCTTACTGAATTTGCCCTGTGTTCCATGTCAGTGATTGTGCAACAGTTAAAAAAAAAACAAAACAAAACAAAACAAAACAAAAACCTTATATATATATATAGTACCTTAATTCTGTTATTTATTGCGTTTAGAGATTTTAGCGACGAAAAATAAAATGAATAATAAAAGTACATTTTAAAATAAAATAAATGACAATTTTAAAGAAGGACTTGTGATATAGAAGCAACACGAAATGCACAAAAAAACAATATTTTAAATAGATTTATATAAAATAAGAACAGATTACAATATATCCATTTATCGGAAACAGTTTATTTTTGTGTTTACTTTTTTCCGGGGAATGTCACATGATCACAGCTGAGAGCTACTTCTCATTTTTGTCGGGCTGATACTCTAGCACACAGTCTTTAGTTAATTCCCTATTTCTTTGACCTGATGAAGTGGTGACCTGGTCCTAAGAAATCATTCTCTTTGGTAAATCATGTAAACGACAGCTTATAGATGGTTTATTACTGCATGATGCAAGCAGACTGAGCTGAGATCTCCTGAAGCTCGTGACGAAGGACGTTCACGTGCCGCGTGTGACCCAGCTTATTTCCCTTTTATTTGGAAGACAAACGTGGGTCGGGGCGAGAGCGCGTTGTGTGTGTGTGGCGATTCTGAAAAGACGCAGAAACTCAAACCAGCCACTCGAGTTCAGTTCATGCTGTTCAGCTCCGCTTTTTACAGCTCAGGTTTCGGCTGGTTTTATTGTTCTGACTTCTGCAGCGCTATGGAGACCGGACACGACTCTCTTCAGCCACGTTCTAGCCGAACAGGTTTGAGCCTTAGCTTCGCCCTGGCTACTCTTTCCTTTGGGGTGTTTTAAATAAGCTCCAGGGTCTCGGTCATTGGCTGGACTCAAACAGACGCTGAGAAGATCTCATCGAGGTGGTGGTGTTTATATCTAGCAAGGACATATAGCAAAAAATAATAAGTAAACCTGGACCAGTCTATAAAATAAAATGTTAAAAAGAAAATAAAGAGAGACCTGTTACTCAGTTATTCCTCTTATTTCTACTCAGTTATTTCTCTTAAGCATAAAGCCATGTTTTGTTCCCAAACACCAGGGAATGTCCTGTTTCCCTGTAGAAGTTAAGGAGGCGGTGGCATCACATGCTCGTGTATCCAATGTGCACAGGGGGCGTAGCTGTAAAATGTCAGGCTGTTTTTTTTTTTTTTTTTCTTAGACGATGAAGCAAAACGGGGCGCTCAGTCAGCACATGCCAAACCCTTGTACAAAAATAAAATTCCTGTCATTCCTCTTGCCTTCGCAGAATCTCCTGATAGTGCACATGTTTAGGGATCGGAATTTTCCAGATCCACTTTAGACCAGGGGACAATGAGGATCTGTATGTATGACTCTATGACTAACACTGTGCGCCTCTTTTGTGCCAAAGATGGAGTTAATGACGCGATTTCAGGAGCAAATGCAACAGTGAGGGTGGAGTGACACAACAAATGACATGAATAGATAATGAGATCCCACTTTCCTTCTCGTTAATGGCAGTGCTGCTGTACAGAAACGCTGGTTACAGATTACACAGTAACATTGTGTGTGTTTTTTTTTTTTTTTTTTTTGTCAGCAAAGCCAAACTGTAAGTGAAACAAACTGTTCATTCACGCACACGCACACACACAAATGTTTCAGTCAGCTCGGTTTGGTAGTGTGAAACCGCAGCGCAGTTCAAACCAAACCACGCATTATAACTGCACACGCGTCCATACCCATAAACTTCTGTACACCAACAGTTAAAACATCACACGCAGTGAAATGACGTTCAGTACAGACAGTTAACCAGGGACTAAAGATTAACATTATAATTGTATGTTTTGTTTTGTTTTTTTTTTTTTTTGACCTTCAACACTTTGCTTCCTGGAACATATTCAAATATCCCTTGCACTGAAGAAATAACATCGTTACAGATTAACAAAAAAAGACTTAATGAATCTGCTGGTTATTAAAAGCTTGTTTGTCACTTGTAGATGCCAAGAAGAGAAAAGGAGAAGTGTTGTGGTGAGACTGAAAGTCGCAGTGCAGAATCAGTAAAACGTAAAAACGTAAAAACGTAAAAGTAGCAGGAACGATGCCAGGGCTGGCGTGGAATTCGACGTGGATTAAGTTTGGCGTCTCGTAGTTTGTCTTGTTAGGATTATGCGACGTCTATATACGATTTAGTGCGATGTGGATAAATCCACACATTTCATTTGTGTTTTCTTTTATTTAAAAGAAATTCCTCCGTGAAATTCCCTATTTGTAATTGAAATTGTTGATTCCCTGTTCACAATAACAGTAATCTTAATCATTACATTTGTTAAATGTTACATTTGTCCTCGCAGTTTTGTTGTACGTTATATTATGAAACAAGCACAGATGCTAAACGGTATCAGTTACAGCCGTTCTCATTTATAATGGCGCATTTAAGCCGATTATTTGTTGATTCATTCATATGCGTATGAATATTCAGCTACTACAATATGTTTTTTGCAGCCGTAAAAGTGTCCGTATATATTAGTGGCTATCTGTAACAGGAGTGGGCGTGGCCTAAACCTGAACGTTTTTCTTCTTTAATTAAACATGACCTCTTTCACTACCTAATCCCCGGAAAACACTAGAAAAACCCCTCAGATGTAGAAATGTCCGCAGTGTCAGCGTGGTGTGCGAATTCTTTGGTGTCTTTATATGCTTCATTATAACTGTGACCTTCATAAGTCATAGTTATAATAATCTATGAACTATGAACACATTCGTATCATGTTATAATGCATTCCTAAGGCATTATACACACTGCTATTATTTTATTTATTAATTATTTACGAAAATGCACTGCACTACACTCTGCCAGATGATGTGACTTTATAGCTAGCTTTATAGGCGTTATGACTCGATAACAATATATTAAGAAAACGGGCACCTCTGTATAGTGCCTTATGAGACCTGTTTTATTACTGTTCTTGCACCAGAGAGATCATCATACTACAAGTCACACTACAAACTTTTCCACGTCTTGTCGAGAATTTTTACCAAGACCCTGTCGGTGTTTCTACGACTAAATATAACGCACTGAAAAACTAGGTTTATATTTGGTATAGGTGACATACTGCGTCATAAACACTGCTTATAATGCATTGTTAGGAAATGTATACATGCGTTATAAACATTACTATAAACTGGAATGCCTTGTCGTAAATAATTATAGTGGTAATGAATATAAAATGCTGTATGAATGCTTTATAACAGGTTATGAATGTATTCATAGGTTAATATATGTATGACCTTCATAGCAAGTGCTACCATTGTATGTATATATTAACAGGAGGGAAAAGTAACGACACTATCTGTATGTGTATTCAGATTTAAACCCAGAGTGGGCGTGGCCTCGGCTTTGCCCTAAATCCTGGAAAAACCTCTGGAAAAGCTCCAGATGTAGAAATGTCAGCATGGTTTGTGAATTGTCTTTCGTGGTAACACTTTCATAGTTACAAAGAACCATGCACATTCTTATCCTGTTATAATGTGTTCATAATGCATTACCTATGTTGCTATAATTATTTATGAAATTGCTCTACACTTTATAGCTAGCTTTATTATGCATTATGAATTGCTAACATGATGCATTATAAGCAGTGTTTATAACATATCACCATATGAAAAAAATAGTAGTGCAATGGTATAGTGCGTCATGAGATCTGTGTTGTTGTTGTTGTTGTTGTTGTTGTTATATATTTAACAAATGAACAGTATCAGAGATTTTTTTTAGGAAATCAAGTCACAAAGCTTTACAGCTACTGAACAAACTTGGTATTGGTGTTATAATGTGTTATAAACACTGCTTATAATGCAGTCTATTAAAAGTTTATGAAATGCATTACAAATATTGCTATAAACTATAATCCCTTTTTGTAAATAATTATAAAGTGTATGAATGTAATTATAGGTCTTCACAGAAATTGTAACCATTTGTGTTTGCACCTGCCCGAGATGTTTTCTAACAAATATTTAGTTGGTTTATTTCACAAAAATATAAACAATCTATTAGTGGTGACCCTGACCAGGCGGTTACTAAGGATGATTGAATGAGCGCTGTAATGCATCGCGCAGCGTCACACGTTCATGTTAAAGTTAACGTAAATGAGCGTGGTCTTTCTTTGTCCTGCAAGCTTCATATCTGACTGCTCTAAATGCCCACATGAGTGTAAAAACTTACAGTATGCATGACTTTTTTGTTGCGTCTCTGCAGGATCCCAGTCCAGATGCACACCGCTAGTCTCAGAAGCTTTCTAAAAAAAACAATAAACAAAAAAAACAAAAACAAAAACAAAATGAATAGTGCGCATCCTATTTGAACTGGTATCCCACAATGGGGTCTAAATAAAGTTGTAATATTTTGAGAATAAAGTGAAAATACTGCAATGTTTTTTTTCTCATAATATTATGACTTTTTTTTTTTTAAATATTGCAATTTTTTTCTTGTAATTACAAATATTATGACATTTTTCTCGATATTGTACATACGCCATCGTCTCCTCTGGAACGTTTTTAAAACACTGCTAAAAGCCTACTGGGTAAATACAGAAGCGTAGATTTGCTACAATGGAGAAAAAAGAAAAAAAGAATTTGCTTGCATGTTGTCTCATGTGGGGGAAGTATCTGCAGCTCTCTCTCACCACAGAAACAGCAGGCGTGTGAGGCATGTATAAGAGCGGTTAGAAATCAAAGGCACTGAACCACTGTACAGGCCATTTTTATTTCAGGGCTGTTTTATGATGCTAATAACTTTGAAACTAGAGATTTGTGCAGGAGCGGAGAGAGGTTCTACATGGGCACCATGGAAATAGTAATAAAATGTTTGGTATTAGCACGGTAATGGATGTGTGTTTGGAAAAAAAAAAAGCCATCCATCCGTAATTAGCTTCTTGTATACGAGTCATTCTGGCGAAACACTTCGGTACCTGACTTGTGTTAATTTCGTCCACTAATTTGGATTTAGTTTTACTTTTAGTCATTTGATGAAAATACATAATAGTTATAGTTATACAGAAACATACTGTGAGATATCTGGTACTTAAAAGAATAAAAAGTTGACATGACAGAGGAGATATTGTAATAAGACAGTGTGGGTGGGGTGGAAAGGAGACCATAACAGTGCATTCTGAGCTTGCAGGTTAATTTCCCAACTTGCAGTGTGGGAAACTTACTGGCTTTTTTTTTTTTGGAAGAGCAATCGTGGAATACTAAGCTAAATCAAAAAAACATGACAGTGCTAGGGGCTAGGTGTGGGCAATATGCCAAAAATATAATCTCCTGTTACAGATCCTGTTAGAGATTCTATGATACACGATAAAAAGTTTTGCTAAGAATCTGCCAGAAAAAAAAAACGTAATAATATGTTTGTTTATTTAATGTACACACAGTACCGCATTTTATCATCAGTCATAGTTTGAAATCGTTAAAAACCAGGAATTGTTCTAAAAAGATATCATGATATCTCAGAAAAGAGTATTCTGACATACTTTATCACGATATCTATATTATATCGTACTCATATAGACCCAGTGGGTGGATACGTCCTGGATTTGTCTATATTTTTATTATTTAATAGTACGCAATACTGTTCGGCAGTTTACTCCCTCTGTAAGATTACTGAGCTCTCATTCCTCCTACATTGTGCATGTTGAGACACTTCAGGGAATATGGAGCATGATTTATATAGACAGTAACAAAAACCCTGAGTGTTATCTTCAGTGTCACATGAGTCATCACTTCATTCTTCTCCCTGTTTTGGCAGACGTTCACAGACGGCATCACCAACAAGCTGATTGGCTGCTACGTGGGTGGGGCGTTGCAGGACGTGGTGCTGGTGCGTATCTACGGCAACAAAACAGAGCTTTTCGTAGACCGCGACAACGAGGTGAAGAGCTTTCGAGTGCTGCAGGCACACCGCTGCGCCCCGCGTCTCTACTGCACCTTCAACAACGGCCTCTGCTATGAGTTCCTGGAGGGCGTGGCCCTGGAGCCCGAGCACATCCGCAACCCCGCCATTTTCAGGTGAGGAGCCAACACTGTACGTGGCAGATGAAGCTCCGTGGATGACTTACTACAGTTTTGCATGTTTGCCACTCAGGTTTTCTGCCTGGCATGAGCTTCATGCTCATTTCCTTTCTGTGCTAAAGCCATGGCCTTCTTTGTAACGCGATCCTTCTGCTTCGTGACCTTGCCAAGCCCCCAGCCTCTCCCCTGCCCAGGCCTCATACACGTGAGGAAGTGCCTCACGTCTTGCCAAAGTTGTCTGTGGCATCTTTCCATCTCATGTCTATTCACAGCCTGCCCTTAAAAACCTTGCACACGTTAGCTGTACATTAACGTCACCATAGTAGCAGAGACATGCAAGAAACATGTCTGTGAGGGTGTGTGCACACTCCCAAGAGCACAGCCAATCAGATTGAACTGTTTAGAGAACTGAAAAAAAATTAATCATGGATCAAAATAAATAATTAAAAAACAGGTAATTTTTTTTTTAGTTTTTCTCAACTGCAAACAAAAGTTTTACATTTATAGTTGAGAAGAACTGAAACATTACCTGCAAAAAGGTTTCATTTTTTTAAGTGTACAGCGTATGTACGTAGTTTATTATTGCCGTATAATGTGAAAAAGAATCTGTTAAATATCAGTGCTTGCTAGCTAAAAAGTAAATATTAGCTAAACCATTCTGTCAGAATGATCACGTAGAATTCTTTTGAAATTCTGTTTCTACTATGGGTGAAATCAAAAACAAATATTAAAGATTTTTAAAAAAAATAAACTTAAATGAACATTTGGCACAAAAACATTAATGTGTTTACACGGTTAGTCAATATTTATACATTACACAGCCTTACAACTGAGAGAGCAGAGCTTTGGCCATGCCTTACTAGCCACATATGGCTAGGTATTACTAGCCATAAAGTTAATATACACTTATGAATATGATTTTAAAATCCTCTCAGAAATTCTGTTATGTTAGCTCCTGCTAGCTAGCTAGTTAAAGTTAGCAGGAAGTATTATCTTTGAATGGTGCTTCTCCCATGATATTATGTAGCTTATTGGCTAGGATTACCTCAGAAAGTGTTATTGTACAATGTTAGCTTAAGTTCATTCACTTATAAATATGATTTAAAAATCTTCTCAGAAATCTTGTCAGGTTAGCTCCTGTTAGCTAGCTAGTTATAACAGAGAGTATTATAACAATCTCTGAATGGAATCTAAACTTCCTTTGAGAAACCCTGCCAGGTTAGCCTTTGTAAAATTTCCCTTAGAAATTGTCTTTATAAAATGTTCAAAGCTTCAGTTAGCCATCTAGTCAGGACTAGCAGTGTACATATCTAGCAGTTAATATTATAAGAATTTCTGTAATTTTCTCTAACAAAACCTGTCATGTTAGTTTAAGTTAGCAAGCTAGCTGGTATTGGAAGTACATTTATGAACATGACCTAAGATTCCTCTCAGAAATCCTGTCAGGTTAGCTCATGAAGCGATGAAGTAAATATTATAAACATTTCTGTACAGAACAATAGTCAGGTTTTGCCTATCTCTGTTGAAGAATCTAATTTGGTCAGCTGCCAAACAACTGGCTGAGCTGGTTAAGCTGGTAGTCTCTCTTTACTAGCTGATCCGTGCATGTAGAAAGGAAATATTTTATGAATCACTGCTACTAATGCTACAGCATAGACAAGTACTATAAGATACACAACAATAAGGTGTTAGTAGTGTATTTTGAAAACATCTCTGTACAGGATTTAAAAAAAAAAAACTCAGAAATTAATGTAAAATATTAGCTTAATTAGCCATCTAGCTAGTACTAGTAGTATAGATCATATACAGTACATTTATGAATATGAAATAAATGTCCTCTCAAAAATCCTGTCAGATTAGCTCATTAGCTTATTGGTTAATATTGATGGTAAATATTATAAACATCTATTGACATAATTTAAACATGCTCTGAGTATTCCTGTCAAAGGTTAACTCATGTTAGCTAGATGGCCAATGTTAGCAGGGAAAATTACATACACTTGCTTAATAATCTTCTCAGAAAACCTGTCAGGTTAGATCATATAGCTTGTTGGTTAGCGTTAACAGTGAATAATAGGTTAGTCTTCAAGCTAGGACTACCAGTGTAGATTAAATATATTCATGAATATGACTTAAAACTTCTTAAGGAGTCCTGTCAGGTTAGCTCGTGTAGCTTGTTGCCTAGCATTAGCAGTAAATATAATAAATATCTCTGTACAAGAAATTAAAAATTCTCTCAGAAATGATTGTGAAATGTTAGCTATATGTTGGCAGCATGTATTATAACCATCTGTGGCCTATGGCTTTTCAGAAACCTGTCAGGGTAACTTGTGTTAGCTAGATGGGTAATGTTTGTAGTGACAATTATAAACATTCATGAATATGACTTGAAAATGTTCTCAGAAATCCTCTCAGCTTAGCTAAGTAGCTTGTTGGTTAGAGCTAACAGTGAATATTAAGTTAGCCATCTAGCTAGTCCTAGCAGTTTAGATCATATACACTGATGAGTATGAACCAAAAATATGCTCAGAAATGCTTTCAGTTAAGTTCATTAGCTTGTTGACCGTTGTTGGCAGTAGCTATTTTTTACAAACATTTATTAATATAAATTTATTATAAAATCCTGTCAGAAATCCTGTCAGGTGAGCTCATTAGCTTGTTGACTAGCATAATCTCTGTACAGATTTAAAACTTTCTCTCAGAAATTCTGTCCTGTTAGCTCACGTTATGTTGGATACCGCTCAAGATCCTGTTAGATGGATAATGAAAGACATGCTGATGTATAGCTTTTTGATGTTTTTATCTTAGGCTCATTGCAAGGCAGATGGCGAAGTACCACGCCATCCACGCGCACAACGGCTGGGTTCCCCGGTCTGATCTCTGGCACAAGATGGGCAAGTACTTCTCCCTCGTCCCCAACCGCTTCGAGGATCCAGAAAAGAACCAGAGGTGAGCCTTTAGGTGACATTATGAGCCGAGGGGGTTGTCTCTGTTTACACAGAGCCGCATTAAGCTAATACATGGCCTAGGGCTGAGAATTGTGTGGGTATTTAAACATCCAACAACACACAGTTTATGTCTAGACCAGGTGACAAGATAAACAAGATTCCTTTTGTATCTACCAACTAACACACAGCTGCACAAACAGAGTAGCAAATAAGCATTTATACAAACCAACCAGTCATGCTGCATGCCTCAGGCTAAGATCGAGTGAGAAAGATTTACTTACCCTATCAGAAAGTAGCAGGCCTTCATCAGATATCTGAAGTGAATACTTAGTAGATCATAATCCAACAGATGGTTTTTTTCTCTCTCTCGCTCATTTGTCCCCATTAAATTTATAATCGCACTATCCGGTGTCACCCCAGATGAGGATGGGGTCCCTTTTGAGCCTTTCTTCCTCATATCATCTCAGGGAGTTTTTCCTCGCCACCGTCGCCACTGGCTCGCTCATTAGGGATAAATTAAAATATTTACAATATATTTTTGTGAATCCATTTATTTCTGTAAAGCTGCTTTGTGACAATGTCCATTGTTAAAAGCTCTATACAAATCAAATTGAATTGAATTGAATTAAATCTAGTTTGGAACTTTAAAACTAGTCTACAGTTTCCTCAGAGGACAAAAAGAAAATTTGTACTGATTACCCATTAGCAATTAAAATTTTTAGCAGCACAATTAGTTTTTTTTTTTTTTTTACTAACTTACAATTAGTTAAATCTGTTATGTTGTGTTTTTGTTTGTATCACTTTAAAATCATTTTAAATTCATATCGTCACTTGATTGTCGCCCGTTGTTGTAATGTAGCCATGGATATACAAGAAAGATAAACCTGCCACGATCTGTTACAAGTCATTAAAGGTGTAATTTCACCCCAAGATGAGCTGTTATGTAAGGAATGAAACACTGTGTATCATGTGTGAAGTTTTCAATTCCTCACAGCAACATCGAACAATTATAATTTTCATGTATGTACTTTTTATGTATTTATAGTTACATTCAACATCGCTGAATGTGGAGAAACAAGTTTGTTCAGTTATCACTTACTTCAAAGCAGCTATAGTCACACCTTCACTTTCTCAAAGTTCACAAGACAGAGAAAGCTTCCTCCATTCCTAAACTTTCCTGTGGTGGAAAAGTTTTAAAAATATCACAGCTTTACTTCTGACTGTTACAACACTCTAACACTGGAGACTCCTTCCATAAATGTTAAATAACCGTCTCTGTACAGAAAACTTCACCATATCGATAATGAGACATTTGCTTGTTTTTAGTTTATCCGTTTATTAGGCTTAGGTTATGTGGAGCATCTGCTTGTGTAAGTTGTTACTATAGAAAAGATAACATATTAAAAAGAATTTATTTTTATAAACCTGTGATTTGCCTCACAGCTGGTATTACAGATTTGTGTGTTACAGAGCCGCTGTGGTAAAATCTGTAATAGTTTGTGTTCAGAGATTCTGTGCAGAAAGCAGCAAATAAATAACAGCTGACTGTCCTATTTGTTTAGCTGGTAACCATTAATTATCCTGACAGCTACATGCAACACCCATTTATGACTCATACGCTCACGGTAAATACCAAATCCATAGGGATCCGCCTGACACGTGCTTGGCTGCCTGTAGCCTGGTCCCTTATCTTACATATCTATAGCTGGCTCGGGTCTCATAATGTTTTAATCTCAAAGTGGATTAGGCGTGGTGCTTGTAGTACTTCTCAATTACAGTGAGACATTTTTTAGTTAAAAGCTGAGGGTGAGAACGTGTTACAAAACTTTAAGGCAAGTCTTAACTAACTAACTAACCAACTAACTAAGATTAGGAGGTAATCTAAGAAGTAAGTATGATAGCTTCAGTTCCCACAAAATACACCACAAAAATTCCTGTCACATAAAAAATACTTTAATGAATTTATGCTATTAGTTAGCATTTGTTTATTGGGAAACTTCACTATAATATTAACGCATCAGCAAACTGAGAGTTGGTAGTTACTGATTAATTAATGGTAGTTACTGAATAATATGAGTTAAGGTAACTGATTAATAAGGCAAAATTTTAATTTTAATAAGCCGCAGTCTCAGATTGCCACACCCACTCAGGAAATTTATCCTTGGATCCTCTGTGTATAGTTTTAAGTGGTGTGTTGGAGTTTTAATCCATTTAAGACAATAAAATCAAAGTCCCAAGCTGGTCCCAAGTGTAAATTTTATGGCTGTTTAAAGGAAACATTTTTCAACCTGGTATCAGTCTGGTACCTTTATTTCAGGATAAGAAAACACTGATGAGAGAGAAATAAACATACATAATAATTCAGAATACTATGTAACCAAAATCAGAGGTAACCAGAGATATTTTCATTCATAAGAAATAATTAAATTCGACAGCTGTTTGTAAAATTCCTCACTCTTAAGTAAGCTTATAACCGAAGTGGCTGAAATGGTGTATTCTGTGAAAGATCATGACTATAGATACCACACAGGAATGTAGGTTACAGCGTGTGGTTTTGTACACGTGTGGTTTTGACGAGAGCACTCCAAAACTGGAACATTTTAGTCATTATTATTTACCCTACATTCACATCATGTCCTTTTCTCACCATTTTCATCACTGCCGGGAAGCACAGAGTCATTAGCATTTTCTTCATTTTATTTGTTGTTGCGTTATCTGTCACTGGTGATAATTAATCTCGAATTAAATCTGCGGTTATAAGCATCCACTTGGACTTTTTATGCGTTCTCTATCGTAGGAAATTCTAGTAGGCGCATATTTTCGCATTATGTCGTCTCTGTTTCAGTTCAGCCACTAAAAGCTGGAGAATTCGTAGACCTTGCTTTTATCCTTAAGCGTAAACTGTTCTTTCTGATTTCTCGAAACCTTTCATGAATTAAAGCCAACAATCGACTCCTTACGGGTTTACTTACTTACTTACTTACTTACTTACTTACTTGGAGCAGGTGTGTTACTGGTATGTTAGGACTTGGGGAATAAAACCGTCATATTAGGGATGTAACACAATTCCACTGTCTGTATCTGTATCTGTATTTCTACTCAGATTTAAACCTGAAGTAGGCGTGGCCTAAACTGGAAGAAGATTTTTGTTTTTGTTTTTTGTTTTTTTGCGTAACAGCTGCGCATTTTTACATCGGAATACTCTACTATGAGTTATCACGCGAAATACATAAAAAAATACACAAAAAAGAGCTGCGTTCTCTTTCTTCCGCAGTAAAAATGACATCAGACTGACGCGCGAATCTGCCGTATAGACGTACGCTACAGTCCTGTTATGCTAGTGATAAAAAGTGTAGTTAAACAAAATGCTCAGGATATAATAATAATAATAATAAGTAACAGTTGATTATTTATTTATGAAATGTCACTGTTTAGCCTTGCTTAGCCTTAAATGTTATAATTCTAGCTATCGTTTAATTATTTACTGAAAATAGCCTTTGGCTTTTCCTTTTGTAGCGCTTTCACAGAACGTATAAAAAATTCATTGTTTAACAACAGAATGATTAACTGAGAGCCTGTAGAGCTCAAAGGGGAATATAGCAGATATCACATGACACACTTCCACCTGTTCATGCAAATGCAAATGTGACGTGACTGTAATCAGATCGGACCAGCCCGGTTTTGATTTGTATAAGGACTTCACTTGTATGCAAAATGATATCAGGCCATGTCTTGATGCTGATAAAGTGGTTGTGTTATTGCCTGTATGAAAAAAAAAAAACCCCAAATGTATTCCAGGTGTATTCAAGTTCACTACGAGTATACTGAAGTGTCAAGCTTCATTAGGCAGTTATAAAGCCTTTGGGGTGTTTATAACTTCTAAAACTTAAACTAGAGAGAAATCAGAGTCTCTTGATGATTACAGATTTGTTGTTTCTCGGCCACGTAACGTTTTACGATTCCAACGTCTTGGACGTCATCGTGGCACTGAAAGCCGAGGTGCTGCTCAGACAGACACCACAGACTCAGCTGTAAGTCTGATAAAGTTAGCTAGCTAAAGGTGTGCATTATAAGCAACTCATCAGTAAGAACATGATTTAGATAGCTAGCGTTAGCTAGACAGTTTCTTGGTGTAGAATTTATGCGAGCTTCGTATGTTAGTTGAAGTAATATAAATTAGTCATGTTAGCTAACTAACTAGCTAAGTCTGCTAATTCTTAGTTAGTACGCCAGTTTTAATGATATGATACTTAGCTACTTGGCTGAGATGAAAAC
>CM040992.1:3323689-3344026 GCA_022985145.1 Pangasius djambal
ACAACAAGGCAAAGCCACTTCCTCCAGCTAACTTTAACCACACAGAGAGAGGGGAGGGGTTAACACTGTAAAGCTGAATACTGTCTTTTATTATTTTAAACTGCAGACAGACAGACAGAGCCTCCCTATCCTTCATCTTTTGTGCTTTTATTTATTATTACTTTGTGAGTCACAGTGTACCAGAGGTTCCACCTGTGCAGGAAAACTGCGCCGTTTGCATAAAAGGGCTCTCAAAGCCGATGTCTCATCGGTGCTCTTGGCGGCGTGGGCGGGTGGGCGGGTCTTTTTTTTTAAGGGGAGGTCCTCGGTGAATCGAGTCTTTTTTTAAAAAAAGAAAGAAAGAAAGAAGGAAGGAAGGGGGAGGGACGCAGAGGCCGCTCTGCAGTGAAGCTGTGTGTGTTCTGTGACAGATGTGAGTTTGCCCCAAATCTCTTCATCTGCTACACAGGCCTATAGCCACTGACTGGAGCTGTTCTGTGTGTCCGGCTAGGATGCCAACGGGCCCGGTAACCACCTCACGTGTCTCTTTTTGTAGACCAACACTTCTGTCTACTGTCAAATCAGAACCTTGTTTTTTTTTTTTTAAATTAAAAAAAAAAACAAACACACACACACACATACGCACACACCATAAGTCTAGGAAAGCAAGGTGTTGTTTAGCTTGTTTGCACACACACACACTTTACACATTAGCTACAGCTTAATTCATGTTCAGAGAAACACAAAAACTCTGGTGTGCTGTAATGGAGGAGGAGTAAGGCTCAGTGTTCTGAAATGTCCTCCGCCGCCCGATAGTAGCTTTCCCGAGCCACTAGAGGGCAATACTCTCCTTTTTCCTTATCACTTCTTTCTATCTTGTACATTTCTACTCTGGAAGCATGTACAGACAAGAAGGAAAATCTCTCCATTTTCATTCTAATTTTTTAAAAAAATTCTCTAATACGCCTTTACTTTTTTGCTTTTGTTGCCGCTCACAGATTTCCTGAAACTTTCCCAACAGGGGTGGAAAAATACTCCAGTAACTCTACTTTGTCAGCGTGCTTTAAGTACTGAAATCTGAAACGCAATACGTGTACTCGTACGCTGCAGTCCACTGTACTCACAACTCTGAAAGTTCTGTAGCAGTTCCGTCTAAAAGTCTTGCACTGATGCGGAAAAAGATACACATTTGTGTGTGTCTGAATTTTCTAAGCAAACAGAGAGTATATACATGAATGACTTCCGTGTGATTAATGAAGAGAAATAATGTGGTAATGTAGGTCAGCTACACGGTCATCTTCATAACAATTTTTTTTGTTACAACAGAAACTTAAAATCAGCAGAATTCCCAGTTGACTGATCGTCCTGTTGCACTTTTCCATGTCGGAGGATGTGCTTTTCCGAGTTCCGAGTACAATGCACTGCAGCATTCCTCAAGTACATCTCTAACTGATCTGATACCCAGCAAGAAACTGTCTGATATCAGCAAGAAAAAAAAAAAGTGGATAAATTTTTTTTTTTTAATCCTGGAATGATCCTGGAACTTTTAGATTTTACTCATGTGCATTTTTTTGTCTCTTTACTTCTACTTTTTAGTTAAGATTTCCAAACTGAAGTACGGTTCCTCTGTACTTTCTCCACCCCTGTTCCTCTTGAGTTTCTGTAATTATGCGAGAATCACGTCGTTGCCTTTTTTTCTTGGCTCTGAGCGCTTAGAAATATATCCAAACCACACTATCAGCAGAAATCAGGCCAGAGCAGCTTCCTCACTTCCTCTGCTCATGTCGTTCTCTCTAACTCCAGTGCATTCTAAGCAATAGAAGCATGTTTTATAAGTGCGTGTGTATGTGTGTGTGTGTGCGCGCCCTTGTATGTGCCTTGTGCTCAGACTGCATGTCCTGATCCGCCTCAGCGCCCCGTTAACGAGTAGAGTTTTCTTTTTTTGTTTTTGCGTGCCGTCTCTCTTGTCCTTTCACAACACGAAGCCTCACTCCGACTCCGAGCTGCCACAGTCACGTTAGAGCTCAGATGTAACAGTGTTGATTTGGTTTGTGTGTAGATTTGTAATGTTCGAGGATTAGGAAGGGTTTGGACGCGGCGTGTCAGTGTTCTCTTCTAAACAAACCTTCCTTTGTTTGCCCTCCTCAGGACATGTCAAATTTATTGACTACGAATACGCTGGGTACAATTACCAAGCCTATGACATTGGGAACCACTTCAATGAATTTGCAGGTAATTCCACGTGAATACAAATGACACGCATCAGCCGGCGAGAACGTAGAAACAGAGCTATTAGAGGACATTATTAAACCTAATGTCATAGTTAGAGATGTCTAGTTAGAGCAATAATTCACATGACTGGAAATATTTTAAATACGTTCATGTCAGGAGCAGTAATGCGCAACATTTCTCCGAAATTTATTTAGCTTGCTATGAAAACAAAACGTTTTCTTTAGTAAGACACATTTTCAGATGTCCATCAAATGTCACGGCTTCCCTTCACATGATCCGTGCCTAAATTATAGAAATGAATAAAAAGAACAATTGCCATAATTAATCATTTTAATAAAAAGAAAGTTAAACCTGAAATCCCTAATCCAATCCTGCAATAATTGCACTTTATCCATAGCATGCAAACAATAATGTGAAGAATTATTTTATAGTAATTACTTTATTTTTTATTTTTAAAAAGAATTACTTATTGATTCAATTCAATTTGGTGATGTTTAATATATATGATTAATTCACATTTGATTTCTGAATTGTTAAATTTAGGGACTTCAAAGGCATTTCATAATTAATGACCTTTAAAAAGATTTTGAAAAAAAAAACCCCATAAAATCTTAATCTTAAAAGGTTAATAAGTTTGATAACTGTCTGATTTTTATTATGTTGAAACCTGTAAAGAAACTGATCTAGTTCTATCTAGATAACCCTAAAATGCCAGTATATATCAGTGTTTGGCATAAATGTGTCTACAATCATTTAATATCCCAAAGTTGTTATCATCAAGATTGCGTTAGAAAACTGTCAAACGTCTAGACAGATCACAAAAAAAAAAAAAAAAATCAGTGACAGATCACAAAATCCCATTACGGACCATTACAAGCCACTAGAAACCACTAGAAACCAGTAGAAACCTGTAGTGGTGATGGCAGCAGTTATATTTTAACAGCAGTGAAAGACAGGACTACATGTCCTGTGTGCTAATGTTAATGTTAATGTTTGTGGGCGTGGCCTGGCTGTGATTGACAGGTCTGAACGAGGTGGACTACAGCCTGTATCCTGAGCGCAGCCTCCAGCTGCAGTGGCTGCGAGCGTATCTGGAGGCCTATAAGGAATATAAAGATCAGGGCGCTGAGGTCTCCGAGGCTGAGGTGGAGGTCCTGTATGTCCAGGTGAACCGCTTCGCCCTGGTGAGTGTCACCCACTTTCACTCGGACGTTATACATAATCGCTGATATGAAATACAGTGAAATGAATAATATCATTACTCTTAAAAGTGTAAATTAAACTAGTTACGATCACTGCTATATAGCTAGCTATGTTACACTATGTTCATACCAGCAAGTGATAAGTTGCTTGTAGTTTGTTGCTTGTAGGCGGTTTTTTTTCGTTCCAGTAGTAGCCAAACTATACAGCCCACTATGCCATTTACACACACACCACATCTGTTTAAAATAGCTACGCGTACGCATAGCTACGCATACTCACTAGAGGCACCGACAATCTCTGCTGCTTCACTCCAGCTTTATTTTTCTTCGCAACGCCTCTGTACACGTTTAACGAGAGGTCGTATATGACAGGATAAAATTAGACGTTTTACTTTCATTTTCGCTTGAACTAGCTATTAGGAACTAAAGCTGTGATTGGGGAACTGAAGAAACGTCGGACCACAGGATTGGTCTGAGGAATCATTCGAGGTCGGTGTTTGGATTTGTCGCTTTACAGCGGCGTAATGTAGAATTCGCCATATAGAATTGAGAAAATCTCGATTGAAAGGTTGCTGAAATCTTTACGTAGTGCACGCGTGTAAAAAAAACGAACGGTCACGTCTGTCAATTTGTCACTTCCGAGTGTGAATGTAGGCTTGGTCATATTCTTTGAATTAGGATCTAACCTTATCTTTAAAAAAAAAAATAATAACAATAATTAGCCGTTTGAGATGACGTGCCCATTAGTAATTTAATGCGAGTGGTGGTCATACCATTGACCAATCAGGACAAAGCCGGTAGTAGAGACGTAGATACGTAGCTCCATCTGTCATAAGTACAAAGCAGCAGAGTTCTTCGTTCTGTATGACCCTACACAGCGCTATAATAAGGGCAACAATAAACGTCCTGGCAGAAAGAAAGACAAGTTGGTGCTTGTGATGAGCTCAAAGTCGTCAAAGTTACACGTATCAAACGAACAAACACATTGTGATATAAATTAAACATCCACACCCTTTTCGCTCTCCAGGCTCTGTAAATAAATGATGTGGATCACACAGAACCAGTCAGAACGATCAGGACACGATCGGGACCTGTCAATCATGTCGCGCTACAGTTCAGGTCTTTGAGCCAAGTTCTTCTAGGCCTTGCTTTTCATTTTCGAAACACTTTCAGCTAAGTTTCCCCAAAAGAATCACTGACTGCCCCTTTAATGGCATCCTCAATACAATGCTGGGTTGCTTTTTATGTGTCAGATAAAACAAGTGAGTTATGTTTTTTTTTTTAAAAACGAGAGATCCTTATTGTTTTGTAAACGTTGACAAAAAGCCGGGAGAGGACAGTTAATATGGGTCAATCCCTGAGCATTCAAACATCATTCAGTGCTAATCCTAACCGGTTTCAAAGTAAATAGTGGCATTTACGTCATCCACCAGTTGCAGTGTTTGGTGTCGCAACGCAAAAAGCAAAAAAAAAAAAAAACCTTGGAGGCATCTTAGGCATTGTTCTGCTGTTTGGATTCTTAACCTGGTCTCTAAAGCTTTCAGCTGGGAATCTTTAAAAGCATGAATGTGTATTTCTTTTCTTTCTTTCTTTCTTTCTTTCTTTTTTTTTAAAATTTCTTTTCTCTTTTGAAGTATAGTCCAGGCATTTCTGCTCTCTACTCCTCTGAGGCCAATGTTATTTTCTTCACAAAAAAAAAAACTTAATTTCACCCCAGCTTGTGGTACATAAAAGCTTGATGGTGGTTTCACTTTAGAAATGGCAGAAAAAACAAACCCCAACCCCCCCCCCCCCAAAAAACAAAAACAACAAAAAAAAAACAAAGAGAAATAATAAAACTCAACCGCACTAAATTCCATTAACCGGGCTGCTTTATTTTCACTAATGCCCCGCTGTGATGGACCTTGAAAAACAGTGAAAAGAAGAAGAAACACCGCTCAGCTTTAATTAACGGCCGTAGCTGTTTTGTCACATTGAACATCTTCTTCTTTTTCTTTTCTGGTGCAGTAATTGGAACGAGACAGAAGGATGGACGTCAGAGTAAACAAGCAGACGCTGGTCCGATTAGAGCTAGAGACATAGCTGTAAAAAAAAAAAAGAGAAAAAAGGCTGTGGTGAACGCTGGCTCGGGGCCTTGGGCCACTGAATCATCGCTCACATGATAAAAAAACACGGATTCGGTCTTATCACGAGGCGCTTTTTGTTTGCGCGACACGTCGCCTCTAATGTGCATGTCACCAAGCCAACTCAAACAGAACTGGCATATCGGGTTTTTAAAATGTCATCACTCACAGGAAATGAAGCTCTGATTGTTCTCTGTAAACACGAACAATCCTTTTTTTTTTTTTTCTTTTTCCAAACGAGAGACAATAGCACTTAGGCGTTACTGGTACCAGAGGCGTAGGTTGTATTTCGACACTTCTAATCCATTTTGTAATTAAAATATTAAGTAAGTGTTATCGAAAGAACTTTGAACTCTTGAAATTGTGCTGTCATTACATCTTTGACATGATACCACACAAAAGAGAAACGCTACATGCATACACAACTAGTTATTTCCGTAATTATCTAGTCATTTTTTTAAGCACCAGCTCCCTAAGAAGATTAGTTTACTGTTTTCCATTATTACTAATGAATGAAAGTGAAAAGTAATAATGAAAGTGTTTCATGAGGGCGTTTTTTTCAGCCCCATACACTTTCAGACATTTTTTTTTTCTTTTCTTTGTGGTTCGCTTGTTTCTGTGCCACGTTAAACTAAACGAAATGAACTAAAACCATCAGTTTCGCTCCTATTCAGACCATTAAATGCGGTATTAATATTTCTAAACAATGAGCCCTTTGTCTTCATGGGAGCTTGTGAAAACTGGGGCAGGAATCCGAGTGATGCAAATAAGCAGGAATGTAAAGTACACTGAAATAATTCTCTAAAGCCTTTACAGGCGTTATTTAAAGTCGTTAGAAGAAAGAAATGCACTCGCGCTCTATTTCTGTTAGCTAGAATGTAGCATTACAATACATTTCTGAGTCACTCTTACCAAAATACCATTGTGGTCTATGTCATCTGTTTATACGTCTAATTACGGTATTAACTGACCACCTGGAACGCTGATGGTTGCAAAAAATAAAGGACCGGCATTACCGCAGAACAACAGTCTTGAACAAATGCGTTCACATTTTGTCCTTCAGTTGCACGAAAATGTCTTTTTTTGCATTGTAATTGCAGGTTTAAGTTGATCACACCGACACTGGCTGTAATATAACGTGCTCTAGCGGTGCACCATGAACCATGCGGTTTGTCCAGCCGTGCGGAAGTGTACACACATGCGGCGTCTAGTCCGCTTGAGCAGAACCCTGGTGTGTTCTCCGCCTCAGTGCGGTTCTTTAGGCAGGCGAGAACACAGCGCAGTCGGGCCCGGGAGCGACAGCGATCCAGCTCTGAATCGACTCACTGCAGGAAGTGAATCAAACGTGAATCGAAACGTTTTTTTTCCCGGAGATGTGAGCTGCTAGACTGAGCCAAAGCACAGAGCTGTAGCGCTGCAAAAAAGGTGTTTCCGGAGATTTGTAGAGAAAATAATCACTGGATGTGACGCACAAGGTTATAACTACTTATATAGTCATAATATCTAAACTTCTCTCGTCAGTTATCGAGCGCCGACTCTGTGATCTTCTCTACACTTCCTGAAGATTTGTTTAGCTTATTTTGTTGTCCTTTTTTCTAACTGATGAGTGAAATGAGTCTTACGAGGACGCTTTCAAACCAAACCAAATATAGCAAATGAACCGAAGGAAAAAGGTTTGGACTAAACTGACTAAAAGGTGTGAAAGAAGTCTACTAGTAAATGGAATGGCTTTTAACTTGTAATTGTACATTATGTTCTCTCTCTCTCTCTCTCTCTCTCTCTCTCTCTCTCTCTCTCTCTCTATAGGCATCTCATTTCTTCTGGGGCCTGTGGGCGTTGATTCAGGCTCAGTACTCCACCATCGACTTTGACTTCTTGGGGTAAATTTGGACACCTGAACAATTATCTTTTCACTATCACTGAAACCTATAATGCTTACAGTGACGTCTGTTTTCTTCTTCTTTTTTAAAAAAAAAAAATCTTTTCCCAGGTATGCGGTTCTTCGCTTTAGCCAGTACTTCAAGATGAAACCCGAGGTCACGGCGCTGAACTTTCCGGAATAGTGCCTCGTTCTGGGTGGTTTGTGCTCCCCCTGGTGGACGTGGGCAGCACCAGCACGAGCACGAGCTCTTCGGTCTGGGGGTTTAATGCTGCACTTGCTAGATTGAATGCTAGAAAAAAAAAATCATGAGAAAAAAAATCTCTCTGTTCAGCACCTCCCTTTTAGCTTGTTTATTATTTTAAGAGCCGTGTTGAAGTCCCCTACATGCATGGGTTGTTGGTGACCTGATAGAACCCGAGATGACGTCTGTAGATGTTCCACACAGCGTGCTTGACTTGGTGCAGTGAAAGGGGATTAGGGGAAAAAAAAAAACAACAACCGAAAAACAAGGCCTCCATTTTTCATCACTGACAGTGTGGTCCAAAAATGTACATATATATATATGCTAACGTCCCAGACTCAGTAGTTTATACGTCATTCCTGTTTGTTTACAGTGAAAATGAGTTAATACAGGTTTACTGCTTCCGTCTGCTAGCTTTAGAGCTTTCAGATTTAGGGTTGTAGCCGTTATAGCTGCTTTCAGTTCTGCGACTGAGGGACCAAAGGAACCTCAAGCCGAGCTCATGCTTGCTGTTTTTTCCTCCTCCTGTCACTGTGAGTCACTTTGCTGCATTCAGAATCTAGTCAGAAAGGTGCTTAGCAAAGAGATGGTATATTTTTGTGAAGAGCCCGTAGCTGTCACCCTACACCAAAGTGCTGAGGTTCTTCCCTTGTACAGACTGCACACCTTAAAAAGAGTTTTCTTTTTATATAAAAATGAAGAGGTTTGTTTGGATGTTTGTTGAAGTGGCCGTCATGCCTTAATAAGGACTGCTGATGGACAGACCATGATGCTAATCAAGCTCTCTTCAACTGGTCTTAAGTGTATTAACCCCGAGTTTTGACTTGGATTTATAAGACCAGACTTGCACTAAAAGGTTATATGGATTGGGAGTTTTTTTTTTTTTCCGTCTGATTCAAAATTTCTTTTTCCGCCTCGCAAGTCCTATTCGGACAGGATCGTTTATTAGGATGATATCTGATTAAAAAGCGTTCGCCCATCTTACATCTGGACAGCTATAAATCACGAGCGTGAATCAAGTGAAAACCTTTTTTTTTTTTTTTTTGCAAACAGGTGTCTCTAAACTCTATCATTTTGTACATAATCTCCATTTCCTTCAATGCAAGTGTTCCAGCGCTTAACAAGGGGTCCGGATTCCTTTAGAAAGAAATTCAATTCGCTTCTAATTAAGGAATTTCGCACATGGTTTTCATTTGATTCACGCTCGTAAAAAAAAAAAAAAACCCAGATGATTGAGCTTCTAACAGCATCACATCCATGATGTGTTCACACTATATAATATATAGTCATGGATTTATCTACAGAATATTACAGTCATGGTATTGTGCTAATATGCTAATATAAAGCAAGGCTTTATACCCACTGTAACTATAATCGTTATACATTAATCATTTTCGTACACATGTTGATAAATTACCAAGCACGGGCTCAGCACAACTAATCTACATTTAACCACGTTCCACAAGACTCCATGAAAGGCAAAAGCTCTCAGAGAGCTGAAAATAAATAAATAAATTTCAAAAATAAAATGGCGACTAAACTGTGAAAGAGTGCATCTTAACTGTGGTGTACGCTAAATCTTCCAGTAATGCAGCTCAGCCACCGCAGTGCATCAACTACTATAGACATACACTAACCCCTTCCTCCTTTTATAGGGTGCCATTACTTTTGTCCTAATTGAATAGCTAGTATTTATGCATTATAATTTATGGATTTGTCATGAAGCTGAAATGATGGCTAAAAAAATAAATAAGAATCGAATAAATGAGTGATTTAAACTCGATGGTGTAATCCGTATATAAAATCACAGTAACTCATCGACAATTATACGACTTGAAGCCGATCAGTCAAGGCTCCCATTAGCGAGTCTTCTTATAGGTAAACTGTCATATGTAACTATTGTAAACTAATCCTGTCCGAATAGGGCTTCAGTTGCTTATTCTAAGTCCTACCTCTCTCTCTCTCTCTCTCTGTCTCTCTGTCCCTCTCTCTCTTTTATATATCAGTGTGACTGAAACTGTAACAATCTGACCATGTTGTATATAATAGATACTGTGAAAGACCAGATCTCTACATATGACGCTCTGTTAATAATTCATCTTTTTCTAGTCAAGCGTTTCTTAGAAATAAATCACATCTGTGTCCGTAAAACACTTCTCATGATCCACCAAATCACTGCTCAAATTTACAAACCTTGTGACCTTATTTCCGAACAGTTTTCTTTCTCTCTGCCTTCATTAGTAGGACCGTGTCTATTCAAACTGAGGAAGTTATTCTCACAGACATGTGATTGTACATGAAAATAATCCCACCCAAGTGTCTACTACCACTTGAAGAATATATGTGAATATTTGTACATCTTTAAAAACAGCTGCAATATCTTTACTTTGTGAGTTACTGTACATAGGGGAGAGTTACTTTTCCTTCTTTTTTTTTTTGTTGGTTTATTTTCTAAAAATGAAATGCTATGAACTGAGAAATAAAATCAGTAATTTTTTTTGGGAAGGGAAAATAAATAAATGGGATGTAGAAGTTTAGAGTCTGTATTTACATCATCTGAATGCTAATAAAATGATCAGAACATCCTAGCATCTGGTCCTGTTTGCTTTCTCTCTGAGCAACGGTTAGCTAGTCAGGCCACTGTAAAGCTACAGGAGAGGAATTCATCAAATGTGTACACAAATAAAGTGAGTATAATTAAATATCATTTTATATTTGAAACATCATTTCAAGCATGAAGTAATAATGCTCATGAAGCCACGCTGTTTGTCTTGGCTCAGTTTCAGGCAGTGGTTAGCTAGTTAGCATGGCTGCTGAGGTAATTTGAGGTAATTTGTAAATTGACATTTGAGTTTTTTTTTGTTGTTGTTGGTTTTTTTTAAAAGCAATTCCTCATCTACATATAAGTAAGTACCATTAGTTATTTTAGAAATGGAAATGCTGACAGATCAAAAACAACCATTTTATAACATAAACTTTATTATCTGTAGTAGTGACTTTCACGAGCGAATCGGTTCTTTGAATCGGTTTTGAAGCGGGATCACTTCTTCTGAAACGATGGTGTTCGGACAGCAAAGGAGTGTCTGGTGAAATTTGTTGCAGGAAATTATGTTAAAGAGTGTGAAAAATAAAAATAAAAGAAAGGTGCTCATATTTCGTAGGCATTTTTCATAATTCTCCTTCACAAAAAAGAATAAAGGAAACATTTTTTTTAAAACACTGATTTGACGGAATTGCTACCATAATAGGGCAAAGGTTCTACCTCCTGTGTTGAGACTAAAGAAATGAAAAAATGTTGTTCTTGGAGAACACATGAGGCTCACATAACATCATTAACTATTCATGTGCTTCTGTTACAGAAGCGGTTTTAGTTTCAGCGTTGGGATGTTTGGCCCTCAGGTCTCGAACCGTTCAGGAAGTAGGACGATTGTTCGAGTGTGACACAGTTTGGTCGCACATCACAGGCCTACATCTCACTTTATCTGGCTATGAAAATGAACCTGGTGTCATATTTCAGATCTCAGGCGCTCTCATTAACCTTCTATTACTGATTTATTCAGTAGTGAAGCATATCATTTCCAGTCATCCCTGTACATCACTTCGTCTCTCTATGAAATTGCATAATAAAGATTGCGATAGTCGAGAAGTTGCGATGAATCAGAAATTAACGTGTGTGGTATAAATTTTTCCAGTTTATTTTAAAAACAGTGTGTTTGTGAATGGCAACCTAATCGCCTCAGTTTGATTGCGTTCGTTCTGCTACATCAGAATACAGCAAAGCTGATAGTAGCAAGCTAACCAGATAATGCTAAGCTATCCTCTGTTGAGAGCAATTATTGCAAGCTATCCAGCTCAAAGACAACCGAAGTGTCGCTCTGTTTGGGAGCCAAATCTTCGGCTTGCCTTTTCATTCTCAGCTGCTCATATGACATCGTAGCGACGTATAAACGTTCGTAACTACGAGTAGGGAGTGTCAAGAGGAAGAACAAATCGCAAATCTACACCGCCGTGCCTCTCGTTAGCGCCAATGATTTAAATATTTCATCGAATGTCTTCATCGTGTAAGATGCTCATCATGATAATGATGAAAGTTCAGTACATTTTTTTCAGCACTAGTGTGTGACCGTGTTTTTTATATCATGCTGGGGACCAGATGTCCACACAACGACTGGAATATCTGACAGGTTTGAGATTGGACATTTGGCTGGACTCCATGTGGAAAACTGCTGCTTTTCTCTCCTAATACAAACACTGTAGATTTTAATAAATAAAAAAAATAGAAGATAAAAGGTTTTCTTTTGGTTACTGAGGTTAAAGTTAGGGTTAGGTTTAGGTGTAGCATAGCATAATTACATCAATGGAAGGTCCTCAGAAGGATAGTAAGACAAATGTGTGTGTGTGTGTGTGTACATAAATGTGAGTCATTATATGTTGACCATCAAAATGTGTTGACCATCAAAATTTTCGAAATTCTGACTGTAATGAATGATAATGATTAATTCTGACACATTTTGATTAATGAGGTGCCATTAGTTTAAGTCACAGGAATTATTAATTGTCACTAGTGTCATAAGAACAGGCTGTTACACCAGTGACAATAACACCAGTGACATATTTTGATTTCCAAGATGGCGTCCACAGCATCTCAAAGCACAAATTATTTTACAGAAAGAGACACGTCTAAATTTTCAACATCTAAATTATCCACATAATAATAATAATAATAATAAAAAAAAACATTTACGGGTAAATTAATATCTTATAGTGTGTGAAGGGAAACTCACCCGGCACTGGTTAAAATGGCCGCTCCTTCTTCTGAACCTTCACCCTGGAAGTACTTATCCACACCTTTTTGTATGTATAATGAGGTCTTTCATATAATATAATATATTTATAACTTATTTACTTGATAGACCTCATACAATATGTTCAGCCTGCGAATAATAAAACGAAAGTTGTTCCAGCCTGTGCACCGAAGGAATTTTTTCCCCTTGTTAAATATTATGTTTTTTTTTTAAACCCTAACCTGACCCTAATCTATCCTTCCTAACCCTACTAACCTTGAAACTTTGCTCACTTCTGAAGATCAGTGAATTAAAGATTTGAATCAGAATCGAATGAATGAGAAAAAAAAAACATTTTGCACATCATTACCACAAGGGGGTGCTAAAAGACTACAATTTCCCCTGAACTACTGTCAATTAAATTACTATAAATAAAAGGTTTACTGACCTACAGCAGGTGTTTATGTACATTTTATTTAATGTAATAATGCGCAGCTTCACATTATGACCAGTGACGCACGGAGTGTTTTACAGAGACAAGGTTAACGTAATGCGGTTTGTGAACTGAAGACAGCAAAAGCCTCTGGAACGATGGCCGAATCCCAAACGGCACATCTAGTGCACTAGATAGTGTTTAAGAGCCATTCTTATTAAACCCCGATGCAGTGTGCTTCGATAGGGAGTAGGGAGAGCGTTTGGGAAGGAGCCAGTGCGGCGACGCGGGGAGCGGAAAACGGGCCAGGGTGTTCATTCATCTTGATTAGACGTGCCAACCTAATTACAAGCGGAGGAAACAGTAATTAGCACACGTCTCACCTCGTTAATCACAAAAGATTCCTCCGCTCTATTTTTATCTGATTAATGGCTCTTTGTGCGTGTGTGGGGGGGGGATATTTATATTTGGGGCTAGGCTAATTGTACACAGCTTGCTCGCCGTGGATTCATTTCACCGTAACCTCATTAGGTTCCTCATTGTTGAGCAGAAAGTCTTGTTAGTGCTAATTTGTGCACCTTATCAGCCAAACAGTCAACTTCTTCTCCTTTTTAAAGCGATTTGGGGAAGTGAAGTAGATGTAAACAGCATATCATGAGTTAAAAGCCTATAATAAGCGTATGAAATATGAGCCGGGTTATTACTTTGGAAAATCAGAGATCACTTCAGGCGCCATTTAGATACACGGAAAGGTACCGAATGTAATACTTTGTCTGCGATAACAAATTCCTGGCTTGTGGATGGTCAGAATAATGAAATAAAAATAAAGCCTAAAGATTTACACATCACAAAACAGTTTATATGCTCATGAGTCTCAGGCTCGGTTCGGTTTATAATCTCACCTGGATGCCGTAGAGCTGCTGCTGTAGTCAGAAAGACTCTTAACAGCTAACAAGTCGCTTGTGCTGCTTGGAGTCGCTTGTCTCTCGGGGCGGGGTCTGTCTAGTGGATATGTATCTTCGAAAGCCGACCACTTAGACACAAAAAACAAACAAAAAAATCAGTCAGTTACCTACTACGCTCTCGTGTAGCTTAGATTATCTAAGTAAGCTAACTGTACTAGCTATGCACATGCTACACAGGCAGCAGTGATCTCTGCTACGTCCTTCCAAGCTTTATTTTTCTTCATAACACTTCTATACACATTTACTGACAGGTCTAAGGTATATGACAGGATATGATGAAACCACGGTTAAGAGTTTGCAGGTAGGAACTGAAGTTCTGAGTGGGGAACTGAAGGAACGTCGGACCACACACGTCAGAGGATCGGCCAGAGGAATCTTTCGCTACAAATTGCTACACAAATTATTTTGTCGCTTTACAGTGTCATAACGTATTTGCGTATATGTTGTCGAGCACATACGTAGAAAACCAACCACTTGTCGCTTGCTAGTGAGAACACAGGGTTACGTCTGAAAACGTGCACACGCCACTCTTTAAAATTGTTCCACGTTCCAGATTTCCACAAATCAAAGCACTCGGATAAATATCTGGAGTCACCTCATTATCGGCACAAAACGTGGCCCGATGTAACGGCGATGCAGTGATGCAAACGAACCCACGATAATGGAGTGTGGCGGAAATATTCTGCAGAATTTTTTTGTAAATAAAAAGTGTAGAAAAGTTGCGATTGCATAAGTATTCACCCCCATTACAATGAAATCCGGTCGTAATTTCTGACCTCCTACTAAAAACAAGAATTTCGACTCAGGAACTCAGGACGGTCTCCTCAGCCCTGAGTTCAGCAAGTGACATCAAATCAACATGGCTGCTCACAGCATTAACAGTAAACTCAGTAGCACTTCTTACTTTTAAATGAGTTATAATGTCTATACAAGTATTTTCTTTAGATCAATCAACACAGATAACATACAGTCGCTTGTTAAATCTATAACACTGACTCAACACTTCACTGTTTTGAAAAATAGAAAAATTTGTTTGGAAAATATACAGCACTCATCACAGTTAGCTGGCTAGTTTGTTGCTAACAACAAGGATGAAAACGACGCAATTCCGAGCTCCGACTTCCCGCTTCCGAGTTCAGCATTAGATCTGGTGCAAGCAGCTGAATGTTGCTGTGCAATTAAAGTGTCACTTGATCTTACTGTAAATACGTCTGAGAGAACATACCTAAACAAACTGCATCGAGTCCGAAACCGCAAAAAGACCCAAGTTCTAGAAACGTATCAATCAGGAATCGGAAAACAATGTCACAGTATATCCAGGAGTGAACCGTTATGCATTTATAACTTTTACGTTTCTTTTTTTTAATGCAAAGCAGTCCCTTTTTTATTAAAATGTATAATTTGCATAAATAAATATTAAAATAAGTAAAGAATTGAAATACAAAAACGTACTCGTATGTGTATGATAATATCACTAATCCACTGAGAAAGATTACCTGTGATATCAGTTTTTTAAAAACGGGCATTTTCTCCAGTAAGTGATACCAGTTGGAATAAACTTCATGTGAAATGAATAAGATGCTTTTTATTAAAGAGAAGTGAGAGGATGCTTTGGTGCGGCCCCGATTCCTGAAAGAGTTTGCCGCTCCTGCTATCGACTGTAGTCCGCTTCCATGGGATAACAACGCTCCGAAAACAGTCCCACCTCGGAAATGTGAGAACTTTGTTTTCCCCGCAGGCTTTGAAGAGCGAGCATTATATTATAGAGTCATTTCGACTACTTATTTTGAGAGAAAGCCAAACAGCTTGCAATCAGCTGGTCTGTGTTCGCTGCACGCTGATTGAGCAGGTGTACTTACAGTCTCCCATCCCTCACACAAGCCCAATCAAATATGGCGGGCGGGGGAAAACATCTGGCAGCAGCTGCGGCGTGGTGGAACGCTTTTGCTTACAGATGTGGACGGGTTCCAGTGCAGATTTGCACTGAAGAATAATAGGCGTCGTAATGACCGGGGATTCAAAGGCCTCAAATGGAAGAGTTAAGTTATCGGAATCGGATGAGCGACGCCTGCACAATGCGAACAGCTGGTCGTAATGCAGCAGCTAAAAGATATTCCCTCAAGTTAACGGCGGCTCTGTAGTACCGACAGCTGCCGAGGCAGAGGATAATACAATAGGCAGTGGAGAGCGGTGTGTGTGTGTGTGTGTGATGGGTAAGTACATTGAGGAAAACATGTGCTATCACCACAAAAGGGCCTGTCGGCTTTGAAGGTCTTACATCCTTCAATCCTCCGGGATCAAACGGGCTTTGTATCCGAGCGCTGCTCGACACTTGTGCTAATCTTGACGCTCTTCGCGGCTTTCCGTCGCTCAGAGTGCCGAGTCAGGCAGAAGCTAAAAAAAAAAAAAAAAACCCACATCATCTCATCGGAGGATGATTCGAAGCCGATTTGTCGCTGCTTTGAATCCATTAGCGCAAATCCTGAGACTGAATATGAAGCTCTTTGAAGGCCACTGAAGCCTAAAGATCTGAGGAGCGCTCCTGAATTCTGGATCCTGATTGGTCAGAAGGTGTTGTTTCATTTTCTATAACAGCAGCTCTGACAGTAGTGCAGCTGCAAATCACAGCTTTATATTAATACCTTATCGTTTCTATAGTAACAGCTCATTCACAGGGGTGAAGTTTTCTTCAAGAAATGAGACGTTTTTTTAACATTTACGGAAGGAGTCTCCAGTGCCAGTGCTTTTGTAACAGTCAGCGGTAAAGCTGGAACTATTCGGACACTTTCAGGACGGAGGAGTTTGTGCTTTGCGGTTTCTCTGTAACACGACAAGCTGCGTCTTTCTTTTTTTTTTTTGTCTTATTAACTATTATAGCTGCTATAACGTAAGTGAGAACAGGAAAGAACCTATTTCGTGGATGTTTCACAACATTAAATGTAACTATAAATGGATAAAAACTATGACATGCCATTCTTACATAAATTTTTAAAAAAAATTATAATATTGGAGTGGTATAAGTATAGAACACTTTGGGACACGAGACTGTGGTAACAGTCTAGATAAAAAATAATCTAGTATTTATAATCAGAAACGTGAGGAATAACAAAGAAAATATAACCATTTAAAATGACACTTAATCAAACTCGAATAGAAGGTAGATATGTAACGAATAAAACACTCGGTGTCATGCTGTTACAGGAAATGAACCAGTGACCACCCCAAAGTGGATTATTTTCCTATAACGACGCTTCCTGTAGTGTTTTATTCCCCTTAGGACAGTTTTTAATGTATTCCTTTATGACATGTTGGACTTTGTGTAGTTTATAGTTATGGTTAATGTTGTGCAGCGTTCACCAAACAGAGTCAACACACCACTTCGATCGTCACTTCATAGAATGGCCAACAGATGGCAGCAGTGTGTCGTTCATGGTGCTTGTGACACACTGAAGCGTCTCTCCGTCGGCGCTGTGCTGAGAAGTAAGCCCAGCTCCGAAGCGTCGCTTTCCAGAGAGCCCAGAGAGTCTCAAGGCTTAAAAAAAAAAAAAAAACCTTTAAATTCACATCAGTTTACCTTTATGTGTTCATTTCATAAATCCGTAAAGCTGAAGTGAATTTCTGTTTTTTTTTTTTTTTTTTACATTTTTATGGTTTAACCTTAAAACATTGATTTCTGTGAGTTTGTAAATAACATGCACGCTTACTTTATACAATTATATCATTGTGCAGAGAAGATATGAAGACTTGTGTTACATTTAAATTGCAAAACCTTCCTCCGATTCTTGTGTGCTGAAATGTATTTCTATAAAACACGCTGAACCACATTTGCGCAGATTGTCTTTAAACGGACTTGTGTTTTAGATTGTGTTTTATTTGCATTTATAAAAGAAGAAGAAGAAGAAGAAGAAGGATGTGCTTAATATTCAAGCATGGTAAGATATTACTATCTCAAACATATATAATCTGTAAATGTTTTCCTTTTAATGCAGCTTTATGTGTGTGTGTGTGTGTGTGTGTGTGACTGTAGGTCGTCTCTATTCCGGTCCATCACTGCAGAAGTTAACCCTCATCACACAGTTATGTTTGGTTTGAAGGATTGTTACAGAATCCCAGGCTCCAGGATCCGTCTGTGGTTCCAGTAACTCATAACTTAACACCTTTGCTATAACTGCAGTTACTAATTAATCCACTTTATGATGAATATCTGAATAAGAACAGGGACATTTAATGGCTTCAACATGAAATTAGGTTTTTAGGTAAAATCCATCAACACCATCATCATCATCATCATCATCATAGGAATGTTTTAGCTAAATATGGATTTTTTTTTTAAGCATTTTTTTTTTTTAGTATTTTTCATCTTTGAAATGATCTTGCTCAGTGTGGTGTGAGAAGAATTTGGATATAAAAATCACAAACAGTTCGACTATGGCTGTCACAAGATGCGATCGTGTAATAATCGTATGGAAAAGTGTGCTTTTGGTCAATCTGCTTTTCATTTGCGCACGTCAAACGAGCGGAATGAACATCAACATCCGGCTGATTTAAAAGTTCATGCAAAAGAAAAAAAAAAACCAAACAAAAAAACCCCCCAAAAACATAATTTCTGGAAAGTCAGGAGTGTCAGCATGATGTGTAGCTGTAAATCATGTTTATAATGATGTTTTAAATCAGTGTTGGGATTGTGTTATGGGTCGTGTTGTCGGTTTCTAGTGTGTTTGGTGTTGACTGTGTTGCGTAACCGTGTCCGTTTATTGCTGCTTTAAATTAAAAAAAAAAAAAAAGAAAAAAAAAAACATCAGTCTGCCCAGAGACAGCGGAAGAAAACGAGCCATTTGGAAAAATCGGACAATACTGATGTCGATTAATGTGCGTTAAATAAATAAATAAGCAAAGTAAAATGAAGGTCTTGTAGCTCTGAGGCCTGTCTACAGATCTTGTGTGTGTGTGTGTCTGTGTGTGTGTGTGTGTGTGTGTGTGTTTTATTCTCTTTATCCTCCGAAGCAAACACACAGGTCCATTTAGACCACAGAGTGAAAAAGTAGCATTACCTATAATAACTATTAATTCAAAATAATTATTCCCATCGGCCTTGGACATTCAGTTGCCATGACAAGCACTGAAAACTATCATTAAAAAAAAACTATATATATTTAGGCATAAAAAGATGAAAGAAATTGTAGGAAGATGAATATATATTCATCTTTTCACTCTTTTTGCAGCATGTTGTCAAAAAAAAAAAAAGAGAGAAGACTTTGCCTTGTTTGAAGGACAGGTGTTTAACCGCATACCAGCATGATTGTGACTGAAAAGGAAAAAAAAAAAAAAGTGGATGCAGAAACAAATACACACGCGCTGTTTAACGAACCTGCATCAGGAGAACAAATGTTCTTGTTGTGTTTCCATTTCTTTCAGACGCACGCAGGAAACATCCGAGCCGATCTAACGGGGCACAAAGCGCCGCTTTATTTAACACGTGCAAAATAAATAAATAAATAAATAAAAAAAAACCCGGCCTCGTCTACAATAATTAATACGTCCTTGAGGAAAACAAAAAGGGGCCTCCTCACAAAAGCGAGGGATGCAGCGATGATGATGGGAAAAAAGATGATAATTGTTTTCAAGTCCTGGACCATTCTGTAAATGAGTTGCGTCGTGCTGAAAACAGCGTTTCCTGTCTTTTAATTTCCCCCTCACTCTGTGTGTGTGTGTGTGTATTTTTTATCCGTTTCTTGCCGTCCTGACTCCTAACACCTGACGGGCTTTCACGCAGCCCGTCCTTTTGTGTTGGAGGCTTTTAACATGTCAGTGCGCCTGTTCAGTCCTCGTCTTCTCCTTGCGCTCGCCGTGGACTTGAACCCCGGTACAATGCCAGACATTTTAGCCTGTTCTTTCATCCGTAATCACTCAAGGTTCAAGTAAACATGGAGAAAGGCCTGTGCAGGTGAAAAAAAAAAAAAATTACAGATGGTTTGTGTGTTGTTTAAAAAAAAAAAAAAAAAAAGGAAAATAGACATACTCTAACTACTCCTTTCGCACACAGGGTTTTATTCATTTTTATTAAAAAAAAAAAATTATTATTGTCAATACAAGACAGTGGTGTAGGTTTTGTATGATTTTATCTCTCGGCGTATATTGTGTGATTGAATGTTAGATGTTTTACGTTAAATATAAAAAATAAAGTTCATTATTCTGTGATGTAGCCTGCTGAACTAAAGATTAGATGCTAGTTTAATGTGTAAAATATATTTACCTTCAAAAACCCATCATAAATACTATGTTCTACTGTCTTACCAATAATGCTGTGCAGGAAAACCCACTAGCGAAAGCAGGGAGTTTATACAGCCAGGTCCATAAGTATTTGGACAGTGAGGCAGTTTTGGTGATTTTGCCTCTGTACTCCACCACGATGGATTTGAAATGAAGCAGTCAAGATGTGACTGAAGGCTAGACTTCCAGCTGTAATACAAAATGTGGCATTAACCGTTTAGGAATT
>CM040992.1:3348435-3358835 GCA_022985145.1 Pangasius djambal
AAAAAAAAAAAAAAATCGTCATTTTGACTCATTATTTCAGCTTAATAATTTGTTATTTCGAGATATTGTGTTAAAATTCTATCTTAATACACCAGCGGTGGAAAGAGCACAAAACACACTGACTTGTGTTAAAGTAGTGCTACTTCAGTAAAAATTCACTTGAGCAAATAAAATAAAAGTAATCAAGAAATGTACTCAGGTAAGAGTAAATAAATCATCTAGTGCAAAACGACACGAGTGATTCCTTTAAAAATGACTTTTTTTTTTTTACAACGGACACAGCGAATCCAGAAATATTCTGTTTCATGTTTTGTTCTACCTTTTTTTTTTTTTTTTTTTTTAAATTAATTGAAATTTTTTTGTAATAACCATAACAGATTTCATGAACATAAACCAAACTTTATTTTGGCAGCATACATCACTAGCCAATACTACTCATTTTTAAGGCATTAAAGGCTTCATTTGTTCCAAAAAAAAAAAAAAAGTTTCCCAGCAAGTGCTAAAGCAGACCTAGCATATCTGAGGAAAAGCTCGCTAACCATGTGAGCTGTGCTGAACTGAACGCCACCTCCATTATAAACTGTATATAAAGGAAGGTAATGTTAGCTGGCTACCTAACTTAGCCAAATGCTGCTGGTTAGCTAGCTAGCAGATGTTAATGCTGCGTTCAACTTAACCTAGAAGTGGAAAGTATTGCTGCGTCCGTGGCGTCTTGTAAGCGCTAATTTGCAAGCTGTAATGACGTTGGTTCTCACCTTGGGATGTTCGACGTGCGAAGTGGAAAAGGAAACCTGCACGCCTCTACATCAGAGCGCGTTAAGCTCATAAAAATACTTTTACTGCACTTTTACAGTTACAGGCCTGAGTGACTACTGGTTCCGTTCTACTGCAGTGAACTTTAAACATTCATGCAGCACTTTGGACTGAAATTGAAGTACAGAAACAACAGAGGACAATAGCGAGTAGCTTAGCAACAAGCTAGCCAAAGACAATAGCGAGTAGCTTAGCAACAAGCTAGCCAGCAGGCAGTTGGGAGTAGTGTTAGTAATAAGCTAGCGATAAGTCTAATGTTGATGATTATGTTCTCAAAGCAGTGATTAGTTTGGTCAGTGTTATAGATTTAACCGAGTGCTGTGTCTGTATATGAACAGATCTAAAGCCAGTACTGCTATAAACTCATTTAAAAGTAGAGAAGGAGGACTTTACGCTGTTCGCAGCGTGAGCGGCCATGCTGATTTCAAGTTCAAGTTCAAGTGGAGTTTATTGTCATTTCAGCCCTATACACGTACACAGTGAAACGAAACAACGTTTCTCCAGGACCTAGGTGCTACATAAGACAAACACAGAACAACACAGAACTACAGGGACGACATAAATTTATACATAAAGTGATTTAACGTCACTCTGTAAACAGGGAAGGAACTGCTGGTTGAGAAGACTACCCCAAGCTGAAGAGTTGAAATTTCTAGTTGAAGGGTGTTTTTGGTGGTTTTTTTTTCACCTTGAATTTCACCTCGAACACAGCATCAAAACTTGGAATTGTTGATTGTTCACGCTGTGAGCAGCCATTCTGATTTGGTGTCACTTGCTGAACTGGCTGAAGGGATGAGAAGACCTTCCTGACTTTGCAAGTAGGAATTCCAAGTTGACGGGATGCTTTCTATGGTTTTTCCTAATCGGAAGTTGGAAATTCCAATACGTTACGACCTTTATTTGAGTGCAGCAAAAGAAGTGTGACGTTAGGTGTCTAGCTAACTCAGCCAGAGCTGTTGGGGATTCAGCAGCTTGCTAGCTTTATTATATAGACACGTGATTTTTTTTTTACACATTTATTTTCACGTGATTTTTTTTTTTTTTTTTACATGTAGGACATGTAGCTTTATGTCTCGCAAATTGTTAAGATTTAAGATTTAAGATTAACATGTGCAATCTCAGAGCATAACATTTTGAACATGTGAAATGTATGTGATTTTCTGTAATGGAAATAAAAAGCCAAAATATTCCTTCACTCATCTTCAGTGAGCACTTTATTGTGATCAGGGCTGCGGTGAAATCCGGAGCATATCCCGGGAATACTGCACGTGAGTTGGGAATACACCCTGAATGGGACCCATGCACACACGGTGGGAGGAACCCGGAGAACCAGGGGGAAACCCACACGGAGAACATGCCCAGGAACTCAGACAGGAACGCAAGCTCGGGATCGAACCCCGGGAGCTGTGAGGCAGCAAAGAAATGTTATTGTACAGATTTAAATAATGAGCCTTGAGAGGGTTCAGAGGGTTGAGGAGATGCAAGGAATTTATTTTACAGTTTGGGAAAAGTTTGATGTAGAGGACTGTCTGATCCTGTACTCGTACACTACACAAGTTAATAATTCATTGTGTATCCGTCTACAGTTAGAGACCGAAAAGCAGAGAACATGTGCATGTTTCTTTCTCCATCCCTCACTCTCTCTTTCTCTCTCTCTCTCTCTCTCTCTCTCTCTCTCTCTCGCTCTCTCTCTTTCTCTCCGTGTTCTGCCTGTTCGTCTGACAGACAGCTCGTGCTCTGGTGGCATCTGCCTGCTGCTCCGCAGCTTGCCTGTGTGATCAGCTCTCTCCAGCTCCTCAACACTTCGTCTTCCCTTCTTAGCCCTGCTCTCCCTTCAGAACGCGCAGCTTGCGTGCCAACTCACTGCCTCTATTAACTCGCATACCATCTTATGTACTGCCAAAGCAGATTGTGTTTGGAGGGCAGGCAATTAAGGGGGAGAAAAAAAAATAATCGCAATGTAATTTTGGCTGCAATATTTACGAAAAACGCCCAAGCTTAAGCGAACGAACATGACAAAGTCAACACCGTGGAGAATAATGATTTAGTGCTGAGATTTAGTGGGAAGGGAAAGCTGGCACATTCCTAATTACGCAAGGCCAAATGTCAAGCCTGCTCGTCGTCAGCGTATTTTTTTTTTCTCTTCCTTTCGTTCCTTTTTTTTTTTTCAGCAAGTTTAGCCTGTTTTATGAATCTAATTATAAGTCATTAAACTGCATCGGCTCCTAGAAGAGTTCTGGTACAAGTGCCTGTGAGCGTTCATGTACAGAATCGTGTACAGAACCGGTGAAAATGACCGCCGTTAATTCGTCTCCGCTGCAGAACGTCGAAGCAGCAAACTGAGCGTAAGTGAATTACCATGTCCAAATTAGTTCAGGGTACCACCGCTGTGTAATTCGGCGTGTAATATTACCATGCCCTGACTACGTCTCCCCCCGAGAGAGCGATCACCTAGAGCCTCCTAATTACTGTGAGATGCTCTGATGAGATCCGCGGCTAGCTGCCGGTTCTGCGAAAAAACACGAAGCTAATCAGAAACGAGAAGATGCAAGAATGCGCTCTGATTGGGGGTTAAACCCCTGTCTCATTACCAGCTCAGGGTCTAGCAATAGATAAAGCTGCATCGAGGTGTGTTTATGGTTTATGTATATGTATATATGTGTGTGTGTGTGTGTGTGTGTGTGTGCGTGTGTGTGTGTGTGGCGGAGGCTGTGCGGGGGCTTGTGCTTTGGCAGCAGCCAGGCGTTGCGGTTGCGTTAGCAGTGCTGCAGATGGTGAGCACTCTGAGCTGAAGGTGATAGAAGTGTGCTGCATGTGTGTGTGTGCGTGTGTGTGTGTGTGTGTGTGAGCTTGGCGGGCCATGCTGTGCCAGCGAGAGCAGGCAGGCGTCGGCGGCGTGATATTGATACCGCGCCGCCGCTTTGCTCCGAGCCCCGCCGGCACCCTGCGACTTGGCGAGGGGAGAAACGAGGCCTGCGTGGGCACCAGACACACACCGATCCACACATTGTGTGTGTGTGTGTGTGTGTGTGTTTGTGTGTATTCGAGTGACATACACGATCCTTCTCACCTGTCACCTGCTTGTGATATAGCTGATAGGCAAAAACCCCGAAATATAGAGCAGCTAAAAGTGGAGATTTGCACTAAGCACCGATTTAGAGCTCTTTAGATGTTAAGGGCGATCTTGACGATCTCGTGATTTGGTTCTCGAGGCCTTCTAAAGCTACAGGTCTATTTGAAAGTGAAACTTTTGAAGCAGAACTTGACTTAAAGTTGTGAGGAAATGCGTAGTGCTATGAAGTTGGCGCACGTCGATGACCTCAGTGAAGTAGGCGGGCTGTGAAAGTTGAAAGTCTGTTTGATCTCGGCTCGAAAATGAAGCCAAACGTTTATTGTATATCTGCGAATAGACACCAGAAAACATGGAATATATTCTAAACTGTGTCGTGTTTAGACGTCGGCGCACAGCACTTCACTTGGACTGATCAATACCAGGTGAACTGCAGAAAATGAACTGCCTTTGAAAGACACTGATAGAGTCAGAAATGGGGCTGAGATGACAAAAGAAACGGAAGGTGACTGTAAGAAAACACAAAGCAAAACGGATCAACGAAGAAAATAAAGATTTCTACTAAGTAAGGAATAAAACACTCTGTGACATTGTTATAGAAAAATAATCAACAACAGGGTAGGATGATGTAGCGGAGTTACTGTTACCGCCCTGAAGTTGATTATATTCCTAAAACAGCATGTCCTGAAGGCTTTAATTCCTCTTTTACCACAGCAAATTGCCAACAATTAAAAATGGTATATTTTTTTTAAAGAACCACATGTAGTACTTTTTTAAAAAAATTTTATATGTTAAAGGAGTTTTCGCACCAGTATCTCTTCTTTCTCTTGCTTGAAGTTAATAAAAAGATATTAATTAAAAAAAACGCAGCTTGTCATGTCACTGAAAGCCAGAACGCGTAAACTCCTCTGTCCTGAAGATGTCGAAAGACACAGCTTATCGAAAGTTCCAGCTTTACCTCTGACACTGGAGACTCCTTCCATAAATGTTAAATACTGTAAATGCCTCCTTACGGAAAACTGCACCATATCAGCAATTACACACATTTTTTTTAAAATCTTATTTTAATGTTACTATCGAAATGTGGGATTTGCAGCTGCACTACTGTCAGAGTTGCTGTTATAGAAAATGAATCACCACCTTCTGACCAATCAGAATCCAGAATTCAAACAGCGCTTTGGTGTAAATAGTTGGATGAACAGTAACCTCTAACCTTGTCCAGGGAGGAAGAAGAGAGTCGTGAGGTTGTGTGAAAGAAAATAACATGTGATAAAATGACTGTGTCAAGGGGCGGGGCTAAACAAAAATGACTCTCTGCATAATAAAGCTTTCCAAAACATCCCAGAAAAGTAGCAATTTACAGTCGCGAGCCTGTATTGCTCTGACTCGGGTGTATTCAGGTGTGTGTGTGTGTGTGAGACTCTGTCGTACCTCCATCATATTAGGAGATGACAGATGAAGTGATGAGGAAACCCCCACTGAGCTTCAGCGAGACACTAAGCCTGGCTTCAGAGCGAGCCTCAGCCTCAGGTGATGCTAAGCTCGGCTCTGGTCTTCTGTTTCAGCCTGATAAACACAAGCGCGTGATAATGTGACGACATCGCAACACGACGCATGTGTACGCACACACACACACACACACACACACACACACACACACACAGGGGGCTGACACAGATTCCTTAAGACTTCAGTTAATAGATAGGATGAGAGATGTGCCATGTGCAAGGCTTAATTTGCTAATCAAATTACAGCAATTCATTTTATTATTGTTTTTTTTTTTTTTTAACTCCTTTTCCTTTAAATCTTTACTATTATTTTACAGTTTTATCTTCTGAGATGGATCTGTATAGTGTCATAAGAAATATCACTTGGCACACATTTTTAAAATAAAACCTTTTCACTGACGCTAATTAAAATATCTACACATACTGTAGGGTTTAAATTCTTGGACTGTATTCAGAGTAAACATCATTATTTATGCTGGGAAAGTTACACATATTCAGAATCGAGTTATGCAGGTGCTTAAGTTACTTTTCTGATATTCAGTTTAAATAAACTCACCTGCATGCGTTTTTTTCAACAGTGTCCAGACCACTGCCTTTAAACATGAGCACTTATCTTTAACTCCCACCCCCCTAAAAAAAAAAATCAGTGATAGAAAATGCAGACTGAAGAAAAATACACTGATAAATGAATGAGAAGATGGCGAGCATTGAAATAAATCTAATATGAGTCTGGTATATTGCTAATATATTACTGCATGAATAGTCACAGTTGTAATAATCAGATTAATGACTGTAATTGGGGTTTAATTTAACAAAATGGCTTCCACACTGATTATTCAGCATCTTATAAAATAGCACTTGATCCAGCACATTGTATTATTATTATTTTTTTAATTTAATTTTTCAATATTGTGCACTGATACTTAATTGTGCACAAACGTTAATCCAGCCATGACATAGCCATGTGTGGGATCTCGGCTATAGTATTAAGATTTTAATTCATAAATTAAATTTATGGGGTAAAATTATGAATTTAACATTTATATCCGGAATTTATATATTTCTGTAAAGCCGCTTTGTGACAATGTCCATTGTTAAAAGAGCTATACAAATCAAGTTGAATTGAATTCACTATTTTGAGTTGAACTAATAAAATAATGCAAATATTTTGGCAACCCAGTGTTAAGTAAACAACAATGATGTCAACTGGCTGAACAGATTCAGTATTTTTATATATGCTTATCTATATTTTTATATATCTACATTTAAGCATAATTGACTAAGAAAAAAAGTTTCTTAGATTGTTTATTCCATCACAAAAGGTTCCCCTTGTTGGTGCCAGAGGAAGAGACGCTCATATTAAATCTTCGTCAGGTTACTCAGCGCAGGTGTGGCCACATTTCGCAAAAAAAAAAAAAAAAAGAAAAAAGAAAGAAAAAAAGCCAGCACTCTTTACAAAATGTTCTGGGAATTCTATTTCCGTTGACAGTCGTAATTTACTTTTGGAAGGAAAGAGTGTAATGTAGATTTTGTAATGCAAAACAGTACAGGTTGGAGTTGGCACAGGGAGAGAGTGAAAGCGTGACAGAGAAAAAGGGAGAGAGGGATAGAGAGCCTCTGTAGGAAGACAGAGGAGAATGAAGAGAAGCGAGTGCCAAGTGAAGAATGCATGCCCCTGAGGTTAGGGGCTGATGGGAGTAGGCGTCAGGTATGTCTCTTTAACGCCATCTCTCTCACACACACTTACACACTGAAGGGCTGGATAACAGATCACTGCCGGAAGCAGCTTTGTAAACCTCCTTGGCTTGTCTAATAACATTTGGAAAAGCTAAGCTTGTAAATTAGCGAATCTGGACCGCAGAGATATTATTTATGCTTGTCTCTAGTCCTGAAAGAGGGAGCATGATGGGGAAATTGTGTTTAATTCTTGGAAGAGATACTTTTTTCTCCACCACAGCATGATATGAGATGAATCCCTTGACAACCTTTGCGACGCGAATGTCAGTGCTGCAAGATTTGAAGAAGGAGACAACATAAAGCACACAGGCTCAGGAGCACACAAAACCTTGTCATCTTATTTACCCACACTTACATATTCTGCTTCACACACACTCAATATGTTCCAGCTAACCAGAGATCATAGACACGTACATACTGTGTCCTGAAGTCTTAGTAAACGGCACTAATACTTTTATCTTGTCCAGAACTGCTTTCTCTGGAGCTGCCTTTCCAGGCCTACTTTCTCAAGAACTGTCTTGCCATTTCAGAGCTGCCTTCTCTACAGCTGCCCTCAGCAGGGCTCCCTTTTCCAGAGCTGCCTTTATAAGAGCTGCCTTTTTCAGATCTGCCTTCTCCACAGCTGCCTTCTCCAGAGCTTCCTTCACCAGAGCTCCCTTTCCCAGAGATGCCTTCACCAAAGCTGCCTTCACCAGAGCTACCTTTCCCAGAGCTGCCTTATCCAGGGCTGCCTTCAACAGATCTGCCTTCTTCAGAGATGCCTTATCAAGGGCTACTTTACCATGGCTGCCTTCATCTGCACTGCCTTTTCCAGATCTGCCTTCTTCAGAGCTGCCTTCCCCGGAGCTGCCTCTACCAGAGCTGCCTTTTGCACAGCTGCTTTCACCAGATCTGCCTTCTCCAGAGGTGCCTTCACCAGAGCTGCCTTATCCGGGGCTGCTTTACCAGAGCAGCCTTATCCAGAGTTGCATTCTCTTCAGATGCCTTCTCCATGGATAACTTCCTTATGGCTAACTTATCATTGGCTACCTTCTCCAGAGCTGGCTATTCTATGGCTGTCATCTACAGGACAAACCTCCTTATAGCTACCTTGTCTTTGGCTGTATTTTCTCAAGCTACTTATTACATGCCTGCCTTTTCCAGAGCTGCCTTCCTCCGGATTGCATACTCAAGGCCTGCCTTCTCCAGGCTTATCTTCCTTGCAACTACCTTATCTTGGGCTGCCATCTCTGGGGTTGCCTTCTCAAGGAGCTTCCTTCTCTAGAGTTGTCTTCTCATAGGTTTTCTCTCTAGAGCTGCCTTCTCCTAGGTTTTCTTCTCTATAGCTGCCTTCTCCTGGGCTAACTTCTCTAGAGATGGCTTCTCCTGGGCTTTCTTCTCTAAAGCTGCCTACTCCTGGGCTTTCTTCTCTTGAGCTGTTTTCTCCTGGGCTGCCTTCTCCAGAGTTATCTCAAGCCTTCTCAAGGTCTGCCTTCTCAAGAATGGCCTTTTCTATGGCCGTCTACTCCTGGGCTATCTTCCAAACAGCTACCTTCCCTGGCTGTCTTCTACACCCCTACATTCTGTAGTGCTGCTTTTCTTCAGAACAGCTGCCTTCTCCAGTGCTGCTTTCTTCAGGACTGCCTACAGCTGCCTTCTTAAGGCTTATTTTCTCCAGGACTTCCTTCTCCATGGCTTTTTTACCCCTCCTTCTTCAGGACTGTCTTATCTAGATCTGACATCTCCTTTTTTAGTAGCACAATCTCAAGGGCTATCTTCTGCGGAGCTGCCTTCTAAAGAGGTCCTGATCTGTCCTCTCTAGTGTTGACTTTTTCAGAGCTACCGTACTACTGTACTTATAATAATATGTTAAAGAAATGAAGTAGCTTCATTGTCTGCAGCCCATTAAGGGCTAACAAAAATAGCAATGCTGTCCAGGCAGAAAGTGAGTTTGTTTCCTGTGGTGTAGGTGTTACTTTTAAATCAAGATATTCTTTGCAAAGCTGTTTTGAGTTTGAGGGCTGATGGTCTCAGATTAGAGCCCTGAGGCGCCTGGATCACTTTCAGGGGTACCGGATCTCCGGACGACTTGCGGGACTCCAACTGTCAACACGTTTACCTTTTGTGGTTTCTTTCTCTCATTCTTTCTTACTCTTTTCCTCTGTGTGTGTTTTTCATCTAAAAATCTACAGGTGGGAGGAATGGAGACAAGTAGAGTGGAGTGCAGACAGTAATTAGATTGTAAATGCTTGCTGATATCTGGGAACCTCAGAGGGCAAAATCACAAAAAAGAAAAGGCGCATGCATCCTCATTAACAAAAAGGCCACCGACTCTGACTGCCCCCGCTTTCTTTTCTAACAAGCTGAAAATGACGAAATGATGTTCGCTGTTTCACATCTCGGTATGCAAGTTCAATTCGGCAATAAATCAACTCCAAAACAGAGATGCTCTAATGGACGGGTGGAGACAAAAAAAGACAGCGAGTGGCAGAAAGTTTCCGCAAACATCTGACCGCAGCAATCCAAATAGAAAATGACACATCGCCTGTTTTCATGGAACAAGTCATTTAATGATAATTACTGTTATTTGCAATATTTCAAACACACCAATTATGCTTGCCTGGAGCATTTTAATGTATTTCTCCACTCAAAACAGGGGTGTGTGTGTGTGAGAGAGAGAGAGAGAGCGAGAGAAAGAGAGAGGGGGAGAGGAAGGGAAAATACATTTGTCAGTGGAAGAATGAATAATTTGTCGACATTTAAAAAAAAAAACTTCCTTTGATAATGACAGTCTGAAAAAACGTCTCTGAATATTTCTCGCATGACGCTGTTTACCGTTAAACATTCGGAAATGAAGCTTATACGTTCTTTCAGTCGTATGAAACAAAAAAAACGTTTTGTCAACCAAGATTACATGCTTGTACACATTTTCCGAGACGGAGAAAAGAGGAGAAAGCAAAATGTCATCGTAGATAACATGACAAGAGACAGCACTGCTAATCCACTCCGAGTTACTCAAGTTCATTTCGTTTGGCCCGTGATCTTTTACCATCGGTCACACACTCCATCCAAACATTTCTCTCATTTATCTAACATGCACTCTGACTCCCAGCCCATTCTCTTGCAAAATGCCTGAAAAGGAAGTGTTTCTCTGCTAAAAGATGGGGCTTTAAACTTTTTGGCATCAAAGAGTTTTTTTCATTAAGAACAGTATAATCCATAAAGCTGGTGGAACGAACAGGAACGTTCTCTGCCTCCGCACGAGTGTGAGCTGTCAGTGACCCTGTCGGCCA
>CM040992.1:3368703-3371203 GCA_022985145.1 Pangasius djambal
TTTTCCTTTCTCTGAATGTCCAGAGTCCTAGTGCTTTCAGAAACGGGTTCAGGAGTTCATGAATGGTGAAGAAAGAAAGAAAGAAAAAAAAAAAATCCTTCATTTCAGCAGTTCCTTGTGATCATTTCTGAGATATACCAGCGTAGAAACAGGATTAATAGACTGAAAATTAATCAGATAAAAAAAAAAGGTAAAGCACAGAGTAATTAGATCTACATACCTACCAGCTAAATATAACGCTTTATAAAGCAGTTTTTTTTATCATGTAAATTATAATAATTAAAAAAAAAAAAAACAACAACCAAGAAGAAGAGGTGAAAAATAAATTATACTGTACATAACTTACTAAACTTAGAAAAAAAAAACCCAAACAAGCTGACCATCTTTATAATTATTGTTAATAATATTATTATTTTTTTTACACTAGAGGCAGTCTGAATATAAAAAAAAAATTAAAATACAGTATTCAAATACAAAATAAAACTATTTGACATGCAGAGTGTGAAAACTCAGAGCGCTCCTCCTTTTAAACAGCGAAGATTTTGACAGCAGAGTGACGGGAAATAAAAAATCAGCAGAAAAGAAACATGCATAACACACGATACGAGAGCTCGGACCTCACTGCGTTAGTACCTTATTTTTAAAAAAGGGGGGCGGGGCTAGGCATGGAACCGTGAGATCAGATTTCGACCAATCGGAGCGCTCGGAGAGTGCGACACGTTTAGCTGGAGAGAGGAAACGGATGATGAGGATGACGAGATGGCGCTTGAGAGGACGGGGGTGTTTGTGTACACCATAGTTGTCGATCAAAGCGTTGCCGCGGCAACACGGTCCCTATAAGGAGCAACGGGAGGTAAACTGATAAGAGTAATATTGTGGGAAAGGGTGGTGCGAGGATAATTAAAGGAAGGGATATCGGTGAGGGGTTAGTGACACGCTCGCTCACACACACACACACACACACACACACACACACACACACACACACACAGAGTTCTTCAGTGCTCTGGAGGTTTCCTTGCTTAAGCAATAGTGTGGGCGTCTATAAAACCCCTCCATTCTCTCTCTCTCTCTCTCTGTCTCTCTCTCTGTTCAGCGCCAAACTCTAGTCTATGGAGATTTTTCCTCCACATGTTCTCCATCTCTGTTTCTCTTGGAACCGTGAGGCTCCGCGTTCTCCATAATGGTGAAAACAGTCTGTTTAGATACAGAACTGAGGGACCGAGACGGAGCAGAGAGGCTGGATCTCAATTCTGCAGTTTTTGCCTTCTCTCAGGAACACGTTGTTTTTATTCCCATCCTGCTGCCTTGCTTTAGGCCTGTTTGTGGATTGAAATGTGTGTGTGTGCGCATGTGTGTGCACGTGTGCGTGTGCGTGCGTGTGTAATAAAATAAAAGCTGATCCAAACAATATATACGGGTCACTGGATTTCATAAGTGCCGAAAAAAAGCATACAGGAGTGAAACACAGCCCTCAATCCCCGACTAACATTCATGCAAAAAGCATGAGCGTGAATTACAAAGTGTGTGTGGATATGTGTGTGTGTGTGTGTGCGTGTGTGAGAGAGATACAGGATTCAGAGAAGGGGTTTAACACCTAACACAAGCAGGAAATTCTTTAAAAAAAAAAACCTAAAACAAAAACAATAAAAGGTAAAGTGTTACTCCTGTCTGGTGCTTTTTTAAAAACGTCAAAACCAGGAAAATAAATGTGTTTTTTTTTCTTTTATCTCTATAAGCACAAAAACAACAAATCACATTCACAAGCCACTTGTTGGCACCGTGTACCTGAGTGAGAATATTATAGAACCCAGAAAAAAAAATGTCTATTTATAGACAAGCAGGTCCACCGTTTTAAAGTGACAGGCCGACGAACAGGTCCTGTTTTTTTTATTATAATAAGTTTTTTTTTTTTTGTGAAAGTTTCCTTATCTTATCATATCTTACTTTCTGTAGCTTACTCGAGATGTGTTCGCTCATGAGTTTCACGTGACGTCCGACGTTCTCATTTAGTGTAACAGTTACTCTGACACGTCCTGTGCTTTACTGCTGCTGGTATCAGGGAGGGGTTAGGAGGGGGTTGTGGGTGTGGCTCTTTCCGAGTCCTGATTGGGTGGAATAGAGGCAGGGCGGGACAAGAAACGAGGGATCAGCTCCAAAAAAAGTGTTTTTTTTTTTTAATTTACTGTGTGACGTGGTTTTCGCTGTCACTGCCGAAGTCTCCGTCTTCGTCCTCGTAGTCGAAGTCGTCGTAGGCGTCGCCGTTGCTCTCGTCCATCCGCAGCACCTCCTCTTTGATGCGAGGCTCGTCCCCCTTGCTGATGCTGAGGTACGAGGGCGGGCCGGTGGGCGGAGCTGGCTCGGGGCTGCTGGACATGCTCGAGTGCTCAGACGGCATCTGAGGGGACGGCATGCCCGCCATGGACAGAGCGCCGGGGTAGACCACGCCCGCCGAGGAGAGCGGCAACTGGGCCTGCTGCCTGTAACACACACACACACA
>CM040992.1:3376203-3409612 GCA_022985145.1 Pangasius djambal
ATGTAGCGGGTAATTGCATTCACTTCTGATGTGAAGTAAGTGTTTAATTCTTAAAAAAGCAATCCACTGCTGATTGTTTTTCACTGAAGAGATAAAGTGACGTAAGACTAACACAGTGAATGTTTTGCTTTTCAGCGCGCCACGTTGTCCTCGAGTGACGAATCAGAATCAGTACAGGATGTGTAGCGCATGTCACGCTTTTCACCCCGGTGTGCTTGCTTCTTCTATTTGGCATGGAGTTTTCTCCATATTAATAAGAAATAATATTTCAATAGGAGACTTTAAAGTGTTTCATGCACACATAAGCCACCTTTAAGAATGAAATATCGCAGTTAAAGATGATGGATAATTTACCGTCGGAGTCGCCGCTCATGCCGAAGTCCATCATGGCGTGAGTGAACTTGTTCTCCTCGGACTGTTTCATCTGCTGACTCAGGCTTTCAAGAGCTGCTTTCTCCTACACACACACACACACACACACACACACACACACACACACACACACACACACACACACACACACACAAACGATCCAGTCAACCTCTCTATTGAACGATTTACCAAAAATATGGCACTCTTTATCATTTTCAAATCACATTTTCTGTGTTCGAATTATCGCAGCGGTTTGTGTTTGTGTGTGAGCTTTTCCTGAAATTTAGCTGCATGCATTACTACACACACTCACACACACACTCACACACACACTCTCTCTCTCTCTCTCTCTGTGTGTGTGTGTGCCTTGTCCCCTGGGGTCAATGCATTAAAGAGAGAAACGATGCTCTAGAGATGAGAGCGAGTAGGACCGCACGGCCTCGTGGGTATTTATTACACCCAATAAAAGGGAGATTAACTCTGCATCTACATGCCTAATGTAGCTGGGGCACGCATTTCCACACGACACCTCTGCCTCTCTCCAAACACATCCTCACACACACAAACACACACACACACACACACGGCCCCCCCCGGCGCTGCATCTGGGGCTTAATTAGTCGATTAGACGCCATCCTAAACACGTGGCATGTTTTAAAACACACACCCGGAGAGGGTGCTCGCCATTAGAGAGTGACCCGGGCGAGCCGCGGAGCCGTAATGAAACGCATTACACCATTCTGGAGCCATAGAGATTTAATTATTCATTCTGGGTTAGTGAGTGGAGCTTAAATGAACGCTCAGCCGAGAGACAATTTCTCCCTGGATAACACGAGAGAGAGAGAGAGAGAGAGAGAGAGAGAGAGAGAGAGAGTGGTGAGGAGGATAGAAAACGATACTCTGATGCTCAAAGCGATTATTGTTGAACATTGAACTTGCTCCAATTACACGGAAAAGCACATAAACGGAGACGGGACACGGATACACTCGATCAGAGACGCTCTTACACTCTGCAGCATTGAGAGCTTGTCTAATACAGATAACGGGTAGATTAAATAAATAACAATGTAAACACGTGTCACTAAAGATTTGTTTGTTTTATATTAAGAGACACACAGGAGGTTCAGATTTAATCAGAAATCACATTCAGACCTTGAGACAGAGAACTGAACACATTCTTCCACTCGTTAAATCTTATTCCGCCATTTTGTTTAACCGAACATCACTGACATCATGATCTACTAATAAATAATAATAAATAATAATAATAGGAATAAATGTTATCTTTTTCATTCTTTCTTTACTTACTTTACTACTAATAGTTTTTATTTATTTATTTGTTTATTTATTTATTTTAATGAATTAATTAAACTACTATCAGTTTCTTTCTTTCTTTACTTACTTAAGTATCAGTATTTATTTATTTATTTATTTATTTAATCACTACCAGTATTATGTTTTTACTGACTTTTTTATTTAACATCTATCTATCTATCTATCTATCTATCTATCTATCTATCTATCTACTTAACTAACATTTATTTATTTACTTATTAATTCACTTACTTTCTTATGTACTTACATACTACAAATGTTTATTTATTTATTTGTTTATTCATTTATTTAATCACTACCAGTATTATGTTTTTACTGACTTTTTTACTTAACATCTATCTATCTATCTATCTATCTATCTATCTATCTATCTATCTATCTATCTATCTATCCATAGACTTAATTACTAGCTTATTTATTTATTTATTTATCTGTCTACTTTGCGGTGCTATTGATCTTTATTATAGTTAGCTGAATTAATTGTGTAACATTACACCAGTGACACTCATTTGTTTCTTCATTTCCTAAGCGAGAGCTCAGTTCTAACCATCTTATTATTCAGTAATTCATCGTAAAGCACATTATTCAGTAAGTACAGTGAAGCTAACAGGACAGCTGCGCAGTTACGAGACTGAGAAATGTAAATCTGGGTGTTTACAAGGTTAATAAAACTTAGAAAAATGCTGTTTATATGAAACAACATGCTTTCAATCTACATTTAAACATCATGGAGCTGGTTTGGGTTGTGTGGGTGAAAGGTTCAGGAATAAAAAGCTCTAATGGGCTTCAGTAAATAAATATAACTGTACACATTTGCCTAATGCATCCATAATTTGAATATGTAGATAATTATCATAGAATGAAGCTGTGCTGCGATTATAACGGGGTCCATGCTTTTTTTGGGGGGATGCTGCAAATAGGTTTGAGATTGAGTAAGAGATGGACTCTAACAGGAAAAGTGACACAAACCTCAAAATCTAGAGCTCAAAACATTAGGAATTGAAAAAGGGAGAAGGGAAAAAAAAAGTCAGGTCTGAGTGTGTTCATCTGAGTGTACTGGAGATGGAAAGCGAACCTTTTCCAAGCGTCCGTTGTTGAGGGTGAGGTTGTTAACCGCTGCCACTTTGGCATCCAGGACCTGCTGCTCTCTCTTCAGCTGTTCCTTCATCTGCCGTGCCTCCTGGAAGGCCTTGCTCACGGCCTCGTGGTCATTCAGGTAGCCTCCAGAAGTGATGGACGACAGCAGGTCTGCAGGAACAACAAGTAAAAGGGAGGTGTGTGAAGAAAAGCTTGAGCTTCTGGACTTTCTGCTGCACAGGGATACCCAAAAACAGTTGTTACCCTTGCTTCAGTGGATCATCCAACCTAAGAACTGCTGCTGTACTCATAAAGACTGTCCTCTGCTCATTTTAAGTCCAAAAATTACGTCAGTATTTACAGGGAAAGTTAGGCGTATTCAGAGTTGGGTTATGCACATACTTAAGTTGATTGTCTGTACTCTTCATTAAGATTATTCCAATGACCTGCATGTGGTTTGTTAGATTTTTCTTGAGTAGTGTCCAAGACAAGTGACTAGACCACCGGCTTTAAACACAAGCGCTCACCTATACCCCCCCCCCCCCCCCCCCCCCCCCCCCCCCCCCAAAAAAAAAAGGCAGGTATAGAAAATACAGACTGAAGAAGGAAGAAAATATTGTTGTTTTCTTTGCTCTGAAATATAATTACAGGTTATACAGGACTAATAAAGGGGCAGGTTATATGCTGCTTTAGTTAGAATTCTATATTAAATGTGTACATGTGAGAAAAAGGCCTCTATAAATGCTTTCCACAAATTCAATATGCTCACAATTCATAAAACAGGCCCACTGTGTGGTGTGTGTGTGTGTGAGTGTGTGTGCCTGCGTGTTTGTGTCTTTTAACTTTAATAGAGACACCAGGTGAGGCCATGCAGCACTAATGCACCGCCAAGCCTCTGGGCCTCGGACATTAGCATAGCGCATGCTGTGGGGGCAGAATGCATTAACACACAGACACACACACAGTGGCAGACCACTTGACTGCCGGCTCTCTGAGTCAGACCCAGTCTGACAAAAATGGAAAAATGATAAGTAAGGAACAAACCACTCTGTGTTGTGCTGTTACAAGAAAAATAATCAAAGGTGGGGTGATGTGATGAAGCGGATTTGCTGTTAAGACCACGAAGATGATTATTTTCCTATAACAGCATATTACAAAGTGTTTTTGTTCCTCTTACATTAAAGTAATTTGAGAATTACAATTTTTTATTTATTGAAGAATGATGTTACTTTTAATACATTTGTGATTGCATTTGATATTGTGGAATGTTGTCCACGAAAACAAGTTCGTTCCTGTTCTTACATTTTAGCGGCTCCAAACAGTCGTTCGCTCACCAGAATCTCTTTTTTCTCTCACTTGAAGTTAATTAGACAAAGAAACACAGCTTGACAGAAAGCATAAACCCCTCTGTCCTGAAGATGTCAGAAAACCTAAAGTTACAGCTTTACCTGTGACTGTTACAAAGCGCTGACACTGGAGACTCCTTCCCTAAATGTTAAATAAACATCTCCTGACAGAAAACATCACCGTATCAGCAAGTAAATTGTTACTATAGAATCAACAACATTAGAATGAGAGCATTAATATAAAGCTGTGATTTGCAGCTGCACTACTGTCAGAGCTGCTGTTAGAGAAAATTAATCAACACCTTCTGTCCAATCAGAATCCAGAATTCAGCAGCATTGTGATCTGAAATCTGAAATATCCATTTCTTTACGTTTTCTCTTCAAATGATGTGAAATCGCTTAAGATGATCAGAAGTAATAATGTGAAAACTGCTACTTATTTTAACATATAAAGCGAAATTAAGATTAAATTGTAAATTGTTCAGATTTTTTTCCTCACATTTTCAAAATTTCATTAAAAGCCCTCATTTGTTTTCTAACGTCTTGTGGAAAAGGGATCTCCTGAGAAATAAATGCAGAACTTCGCTGTCCATCAAAAACTCTGAGAAAAAAAAAGTGTGCTCAATATTAAAGGAGTACTCCAAACTTTTTCAGCTGAACCTCTATCCATCACATCCGTAGTGTATCTGTGATTACCGCAGGTCAAAATTTCAGCATGCTTCCCTGTGCTAAGAAAACTAAGTCTTGAAATGTAATCATAAATCCTGGTCAATTCTGTCAACAAAACATTTAAAATATGGAAATATACAGCATGAATTAAGAAATATTACTTACACTTTAATCAAAGCTGCTTTTATTCAGTTTTATCCAATCATCCAACACTACAGTGCAAAGAATTTCCAGTTTCAGGCAAAAATCTCGGAAGTCTGCGCCCAATTTACGCAATGTTCGCAACTCACAACCACAAATTCTTCCACCTTAGAAAGCTGTCCCATTTATTTAGAGGTTAATTTACAAATAAAGGATTCATGAAAGCACCATACAAAAATTTTCATGAACGTTTATTGATCTGCCCTTAGACTTCCATTATACGTGATTTTCAAGTTTGACATTCAATTCTCGGTTCAGGAAAACATGTTAAAATTCTAGCTTGTGATAATCATACATACTACACTACAGATGTGGTAGATAGAGGTTAGGCTGAAAAACTGAAAGTATTCCTTTAAAAGCAAAATCCTGCTAATTTGTCCATGCAAGAACATCTGTGTCCATGTATATCAAAGCTTCTCACTGCCTTTTTGCAGATAAAACATGCATTATTTCCTGCAGATTAGTAATCCAAGCATGTGTCTTTGCTTGTATCTGACTTCAAATCTTTGCCCTTGTTAGATCTAATAAAGACCCGTGTGAGATTACCGGCTCTTTATCTGCTATAATCCATTCGCTAATGCTGTGCAGGATTAAGCACTCCCATGTGAAATGAAAAGATGATTCCTCTGATGCAAGAAAAGCGGCTAAAGTAACCAATAGTATGGACGTGGTGCACGGACAGGGGACGGAATGACCTCACAGGGAAGGAAAATCCAGAGAGGGATACTGAAAAAGATCAAACGTGACCCACATAACCGAGAGATAGAAAAGCACCCTGATCCCAAATTCTATTCCCAAGATTCCCGGTTGGACTAAATGAGCTCATAATGTCAACCAAATCTGATGTAGGACATTTCCTGTGCAGTCTGCTACATAATGAGAAAAGCAGCAAGTACTGCTAGCTAGTACAAGTTGTGACGCTACTAGCTTGACTACATTTTTAGTAACGTAGAAATAGCTGAGCTATTTTATAAAAAATAATGTAACTTTTCCAGGAACTGGCTACTTCTTCTTCTCTAAGCAGTGACAATTTTCAATAAGAATTTCACAGTCGATTTTCTTCTTTGCAGTTAGCTATTTTTGCTGAGGCTAGTTTGGCTTTAGCTTGCAAAGTAGCTTCCCCAATGCTGTTAGCGGGACTGTGGCGTCAGAATGATGAGAATGGACAAGAGAGGAAAAGGAAGAGTGCTATGTTTTCTCTGATGGCACTGACATGGAAGGGATGGAAGGCAATAGAGGTTGGCACAAAGAGCCGGAAATGCTGGGAAAGAGTCCCAGGACAGCTGTCTCTCTGCTGGGTCACCGAGAGGAACCAGGAAGGTGAAAGCTATGATTAGGACGAGCAGAGGAGACTGAAAAGAGGAAGATTTTTCTGGTTGTATGTACTATGAACATTATTTTTTATGTTACATTGCAGGGTACGAGCTTCTGAATCATCTCCCTGACCTCTTCAGATGGAAAAGATCGTAGCGCAGAAGGTCTGGTCTCATTGTGAGCTAAACCACTGGCTTGCCTCAACATGTTTTACAGGATTCCTGCTAAACAACTTTACCCTTTAATCCATTTTTCAGAACAAAAAACATCTGGGCCACTAATCTGCTATTAAATCCTGCGATTTGTTGAAATAACACAGAGATTACCAGGGAAAGGACTCTAAAATGGTGGTGAAGAGTGGTGTATAAGGAGGGCGGTGAGATATTGTGTTATTGTAGCATTAATGCAGATTTGTTTGTGCTGTGCGTGGTGACGGAGTTTTATAAGAGGCTTGTCTAATCTCATTGCGCGTATAAGATTTCACAAGCTCATTGTGTCTCTGTTGAGCTCTCTCTCTCTCTCTCTCTCTCTCTCTCTCTCTATCTCCCCTGCTACTTAACAAGCTCTCTTTTCTTTCTTCACATTTAAACTCTAATAAATGCTTGACAATATGCCCTGCGGCAAAATTAAACCCTGCAGACCTAAAAATGTAACATCAATTAACATGCTAACGCAAATGCTGATAAAGAAAATGTGCAAAAGAAGGAATTGGCTTATGTTACAATGGCTGAATTTATCAAGTGGCATGTGTAGGTGTATAACAGGTTTATATGACAGCAGTATATAAAGAAATATAAAGAAATATGAAATGGTGTCAGTACCTATGGAGCTGACTCTGGGTGGAGGTCCTCCGATGCTTGAGGGGACACTGTGCTTCATGGATCCGGGACCCAGCTTCATGGCAGGGACCTGTGGGGAAGCGGGGGAGGTGGGTGACTTGCTCTCGGATGTCTTAGGCTTGGATGACAGATTCAGGGGCTGAGCGCCCTCGTCCTGCAAAGGCAAAACAGCAACACGTTTGGCCTGGCGTGATCTTTTTTCCACTTCTCCTCGGCGACTATGGTGCCAATTATAATGTCCGGCAAATCAAAGCAACCAAGCGCAGGCCAAAGGAAGGTAAGCAGGATACTATCGTCACGGAGCAACGATTAGAGCTGATCACATTTGAAAGCTGGATTTTTGACGATACACACTGAAGATTTCCATGCATTTTGTAGCAACTTTAACACGGGCATTGTCATGCAAGAGCACATGTGTGAAGGGGCATGCTTATATAGACACATGCACACACAATGGAACAAATTTGGCACTACGGTGCCTCCTTAGAGAAAGCTTCACTTAAAATGCTAAAAAATCTGCCATGTGTCATCTTACTAATTTATGCCTCAATGAATAATGGCTAGAACCTTCATTTTGGTCTGGGGGAACCTGTAAAGGTTATATGTTGAACCTCACAACTTTGGATTCCTCTTTTAGAAAAGCTTAGATAGCAAAAACCAATAATCATCCAATGAACCCTTAAGGACTCCTTTTTCTGAGAGTGTATATTATACGGGTCATCTACTGGTTGACCTATGTACTGGTCCGGGTACATAGACATCAAAGTATTGCAGCCGGCCAAAGTGCGTACTTGCAGCAAAGTTGATAAACGTATGAAAAAACTGAACCAGCACAGACAAATGAAAAATGAGCCAGCACAGACGAATGATCAAAGTACATGTTTATTCTCCCTGCACCAAATTCAAAATATTAATGCTGATGATCCTCAAGACCCTACCATTCCCTTCCAGTCTTAGGGTACACTATAAGTCTATTAATCAGAAAATTAGATGGTACCTTCAGGTGGCAACCTGGATATCATGCCAGTTAGGCATTCAGGTTGCCTAAATATGGTCTCTTTAGCCAGGTCCCTCTGGGGGACCCCTTAAAATATTGCGTAAAAACAGGGCTTCACCCAAGGAAGTTCCCCCTAAGTACCTGTTCAGAAAGCTAGAACCATTAATAATACCTTTGACCCTCAAGGAACCCTTCCGTTCCTTTCTTAGGATGCACAGTTCACTGTAGGTTGTTTAATCAGAAAATCAGCTGGCGGCTTCATATCGTGCCAGTTGTGAGAGTGTGTTGCCATGTGGACATCGATCCATGTGTGGGCATCTGATCATGTTAATCATTGCCCCACTGCTGCCCTAATCAAATCACTAGAACCACAGAGTGGGCCAATTCGATCATGCAACAGCAGATGCATCACTGTCACCACCCTGCTCAATCAAGACAACACAATTAAAATGAAGACTTGGCCAGGTTACCGGGAGGAGCAAACCTCTTTTAAAGTACCTAATGCCTTGTCTATTCAGAGACTCCACGGCAGCAGCAGAAGTGGAAGATTCTCAGAAACCGTGGGAAGGGGGGTTAGGAGAACACCTGGGATGATTGGATGGACTTACGTTGGTGCAAATCAATGCTGTCAATCATTGTTAGGCTGACACGGCAGCTTTGAGTCAACAGTACTGTATAATCTCAGCTGCATGGCCATTAACCTGAAGTATGCAACATCTGCTCGAACACCTGGCTCTGGCTCTGTAGCTCTTTCCAGCAATTCCTTCTGACCGTAATGGAAATTGAACTACTTTAGTCATGTCACAAAAGGTGCAGATATGGACCACCATAACCACTGCTGAAGCAGCCTGGGGCTCCTGAACAACACAACCTATTGGAGTTTGGATCAAAGTTGGAGATCTCTCACGCTCTACTACACCTGATTTTTCTCTCTAGCTGTCTCTTTTGAAATCTTAAACACCTTTTTGACTGCATCTGGAAAAACCCAGCTAGGTTTGCAGAGAAGGAAGACTTGATTTGAAGGAGCTTGATTTGAGTGGCGGTGAAGTTGGATTCCCCTCATTATTTTCTACCGCCATGGACCATAATAGGATTCGTTCTCATTAGAGAACCTTGAGGATCTTCTGTTCCCAGTGTCATGTTACAAGGACTTATTTACACAGAATACTGTATCCTGACCCTTTTCATATTGGGCTTGCCACCAAATCAATGAGGGAGAAATGACTATTTATTACAGATAATGCCTTGTTCTTTCACACCCTTTCTCCTGCCTTTCCTGCTTTTTGGATTGTTCTTCCACAAGGCAAATCCTTGGGTGGGATGTTAGCCAATGTGACTAAGCTTCTGAGGGGTGAATTGGGAGAGACTGGCTAAGCTGTGTGTGCTTGGCTAGGCCAGGTTTGGTTTGTGCCACACACAATCCTTGACATGGCTCTACTGTTATGGAGATCAAGAAGTGGATTAGATTGAAAATGCTTGCTAAAGCCATAATTACTTACTTAGTGTTAATTGCAGTAAAAAGCATCATTAGGAATGATGTCTAAATACCAGAAATTATAGGCTCTATACAGTTCAGATTGTTAGCTAAAGTATCTATGCTACAGGGATGTAACCAAATGTTACGTTATTCTGATTGAACAGATAGTGTGTTCAATATGAGCACAAATACAGGTATGAATAGGAGGAGCACCATTTTGCGGTGTTTCTGAGGGGATTGTGGTAGGGTTCATATTTACTTTAAGGAAAAAAAAACTTTCCAGTTTAGGCCACACGTTTAAATCCAAATATAGATCCAGATATGTGTAGCATTAAACAGAAACAGATACAGATACAGATTCAGATAGTGCCATTGTGTTACATCCCTACTATGCTAGCACAGCTAAGTAACAGCCTGCTAGGACAATGATATGCAGCATGCGGGTGTCTTATTTTTTCCCTCGCCAGAGCGCTGACATATGTAAGTGACATCATTTGCCCTGCTTCTTATCACCTTGCCTGACGTTTCAATTACCAAGACAAGTGTGTCTGCCTGGCTATTTGTCCTAATCGTGTCTGTCTACAGGAGCCGCCTGTCACATACACAAAACACAGTCTCGCGCACACACACCACACGCACACACACACACACACACAGCAACACTTGCCTCATCTGGTTCTTCCTCTTCACTGCCAAGCAGTTCTGTGGTCAGCTTGCAGTTTTAACAGAACAGATTTACACCCACAGACTGTCCGTGAACCTATACATCGTATAGCCTACACGCCCACGGGAGCCTGTAGCAAAGTCTGGGAACACGAGCACCACAAGTACACACTCCATTGTAGAAAACCTGGATTTGTGCAGCTCCTTTAAGAAACTTTTTTAAAGGAATGCTTGAGGATTTGCTAGCATATTTTACTTTTATCCCTTTTTCTCGGTGTTTCATTGCCAGTCCCTGCCCACTACTTATGACAACGCTAAGAGCGAGCAATCGGGAACCCAATGCTAACAATTCTTCAGAGAATTGTTTCCTTATTGAGTCATTTTAAAAGTGGTCGTATAGAGCCATATTAAGGGTCGTCAACTTAAGGTTCAAATATTAAGTGAATATTTACACAGGGAAAGTTGTGCGTATTCAGAGTCAGGTTACACACGCGCTTAAAGCTGCAGTTTCGTATTGGACGCCAGTGCTCCAGTACTGCAGGTGGCACTATTGCAATTTCATGACACTACCAGAGGAGGAAGATTGATAGAAGGTAGCATATACTCATTTGTAAAGACCAATCACAGGCTTGTGCAGGATATGGTGATCATTCAGATTATGCAAATCACTTGCATGGAGTTCACTCCTCCGAGGTTGCCAGATTGTTCTTGAGTCTGAGAAGGTATTTCTCAACAGCATCTACACCACTGCCTTTAAACATAGGCTCTTGGCTTTAAGCTGAAAAAATCAGGGATAGAAAATGTGGACTGAAGAAGGAAATATTGTTTATTTTTCTTCACTGTCAAATGTAACACTATGTAACATAAACATTTAAAAATGAAAAATTAAAGAGACTAAGATGATAATACATGAATAAGAAAATGGTTAGGATAAATCTAATAATTATGCAACTTAACAAAACTAAGGCCAACTATGCACATTTGTGCAAGTCCAAAATTACTGGCACCCTTAAAGTATTATTTTCCCTCTAACAATAATGACAAAAATAATTATTATAAGAAAGTGCATGTCAGAAGGTCCAAGATCTCTCTCTGAGCATCTCCAACTTTGTTATACCTTACAGGAAGAGGTTCAGTGCTGTTATTCTCTCACCAAACCTTAACTTTTAGGGTGCCAGTAGGAAGCAATCAGGAAACCAGTGTTTTCCAGAAAAGAATAATAATAATTTTTTTGCAAATTCTCATTTAGGTTGCCAATAATTCTGAGTACAGGTCAACAGTTTTGAATGGAGGTGGAAAGGAGGTGGAGGTGTGTCTTTGAGTGTGTGTGTGTGTGTGTGTGTGTGTCCTGAGCTGTAGGCCAACCCCTCAGGCTCAATCACTTAAGCTGTGTGTGCCTCAATCCAAACAGCTGTCTGACACACAGAAGACCACTCCAAATGACAGGAAAGAGAGAAAAAGAGGACAGGAAAGAGAAAGACAGGGAGAAAGTACAGAAATGGCAGCAAGAGAGAAGAAAGAGTGGGCACAGGGACTCTCCGGGACAGAGCAGTGCTTAAATATACATGCTGCCCTCTGGTTCCCCGAGCAGAACCAAAGATTTCAGAAACATAGAGGGAGTGAGGATGAAAAGAAAGAAAGAAATAATGAGGGATAGAGAGACATTAGGCTAACGCTAAGATAGCCAAAAGAGAGACTGTAGCTACGTTTGCATGCTAATTATTTGTTAGTAATCAGACTAAGAGATTTATCTGATTAAAAGACACTTATGTGTACAGTCAATCAGTGTAGAATAAAGGGATGGAGCTTAATGTAAATCTAACTTCACCAAGACAGAAATCAGTTAAGTAAGGAATGAAACACTTTGTGTCATGATGTTATAGGAAAATAATCTAAGATGGGGTGGTGTGCTGTGGCCTGACGCAAAGTCATGTTATAGAGAAAGCGCAGACTACTTTGTCATGAAGGTGTTGGAAAACCTATCAATGATTTCACACGTTTTTCACAGCTCATGTGGAAGTCCCAGTGAATGAGCTCTTACTACAGAAATGATTCGACATATTTGAATGAGTTGCTGTTATAGAAAATTAATCAACAGTGTCTGACCAATCAGATTTGAGAATTCAACAGTGCTGTGGTATAAACCTTGTTAAAAACGCAAGCGAGGTAACTAAAAACCCAGCTAACATGCTGACTTAATGTTAGCTACTTGTTAAACACTGGTAGTAGTCACACTTTTTATCATTATGGTATAGTTGACAATAAAATGTGCTCCTCATATGCACATAAATTTAAATCAGATTGTATGTAACTAAAATATTTGCATACAAATAGTGATGGGGCAACAAGCAAACTGAAGTCCTTTTCTTTTCCTGGATAATAGCTGGACCTTCTGTATTTAGAAGAGGCACTAAACATGATCAAAGTCATCATTTTGGTTGTCATCAGCTGCAGCACCACTTCAGCTACCCCAGTCCTCGTCCCTCACCATCTCCAGCCACTCCATATAAATGCTAATAGAGCAAGAAGAGTGCCCATGAGTCCAAGGAGCAGCTGTATTCATTACCCAGCAGCTCCTCACAGGATGATTGGCAGGGGGCCGCAGCCAATCGATGACCACTATACTATCTCAGGTCAGGGGCCAGATGCCCAAGCGGCCTCTGGAAATAATACAGCATCTGCAACTCATCAGGGAGAGAGGGAAAAAGAGGGAAATTTATGGGGCAGGAAAGAGAGAACAGGAAGAAAGCCACCTAGGTAGTCGGCAGGAATTGTCCACTTCTGCATAAAAGACCATGCCGTTCAGAAGAGGGGCCACTATTTCACCAAATACTCACGACATATGAAACATGGAGCCTTCTCAGTTGCTGTTATTCCATTCAGGTGAGGCTTCACCAAATCTTAATTGCCAGTAACTTTGATACCAGAATTTTGCAGAAAAGAAGAATTTTCATTGCATGTGGTGTTAATGTTACATATTAATTTTTGCTCTTTTTCATTTAATAGTTCTGGATTTGACCAAAGGTCAACAGTTTTACTGAGTAAAAAAGCACTTAAAGAGAGTCACTGCTCCACAAAGACACAAGACAGCTTCCTAAGTACTTGGCATTTTTGACCAGGAATAAAGACTTCACTTCTGGAATAAAGACCATCCCATTTGGAAGGGGGTTGACAGCAGTTGGCAAGCACATAATCCTGTTCATGATCCCAGATTTTCTAAAGAAAGACATACATGGGGGATAAAGCAGTTGCTCCGATTGAGGAGCAAGAACGTTTGAACAGAAAGACAGCTACCTAGCTAGTCAGGATGCTTTGGGAAGGAATTGTCCACTTCTAGACCATCTCATTCAGAATGGAGGCCACTATTCTACCAAACATTCACCAAAATTTGAAACATGTATACTTCTCGATTGGCAATCTCATTCTCTCCTAGGGAACTTTCACCAAGTCTTAATTGTCAATAATTCTGAAACCAGTGAAAGGAATAAAAGAATATTGTCAACAGCTTCATGAGATAAATCACTTAAAAAGCATCACTGCTCCCCAAAGGTAATACAGCTTCCTAGGTACTTGGCATTTTTGACCACGAATTGCCACTTCTGGAATAAAGACCATTCCACTTGGAAGGGATTCCTCAATCATGTGCCAAATTGAGAACAGTTGGCAAGCTCATAATCCTGTTTACAAAACCAGATTTCTGAACGTTCAAACATCAAGGTGTATCAAGGAGTAGGCAGTGTGTAAATTATACAGATACATTCAGAGTAAATGTACAAAGGTGCATTCTTCAGATAAATCAGTTCAATTTAAATAACTAGACTAAGCTAATTCACTCAAAATGTTTATATGTTTACTTCACAACAAAAGCATACAACGACAAAGTCAAGACTGAGGCAAGGTTAAGAAATGGTAGTGCCTGGTGTAGGGTTGTCTTTACTTTCTTTTGGGTGGGGGTGAAGTCTTAATTAGGAGGGGCAGACCTCCACTTAAACCTGCCAATAGTTCACCCCTGAAGGCATGTTTACGATTCTAAGTGAAGTGCTTGACTTTCTCATATTTGTGCATGTAGAATATGAGACAAAAATTCTGAGACAAACATTTGTACACTAAAAGGCCTCAGCATACTTAATGCAGAGACAGTGCTTGCAAGGGTTACGCAAATGGTCTGCAAGTTTACAGGCTTGCATACTTTGTGCAGTTTCGTATTGGACGCCAGTGCTCCAGTACTGCAGGTGGCACTATTGCAATTTCATGACACTACCAGAGGAGGAAGATTGATAGAAGGTAGCATATACTCATTTGTAAAGACCAATCACAGGCTTGTGCAGGATATGGTGAGTGAAGCCTTTACATGATGTCCGTTTACTCCACAATTACTTAAGACATGGAAGCCAGAACGTCATCTCTGCATGAAGTATGCTGAGGGCTGAAGGAGACATGTGGCTCAGAGCCAGACCTTGCCCCCACTCTCTGTCCAGATCTGATCTGGGTCTTGACGGAGGCTTGGTAGCAAGAGTGCTAAACACATGTTTATTCAGCAGCGGGTGCCCTGTGGGTTGTGCCAGTGTGCAACGGGCAGGATGGAAAGGGTTTCACTGGGGCAACCCAGCTCTGAGGCTGACCACTAGATCAGCGGGAGGGAAGAACAGCCTTGCTGGAGCCTGTTATCTCTGCATCGCCTGATATTCATGGAGTTTCTGTTTATGCTCCATTAGATACGGCCTTGTTCCCTGTTACACACATGCTGTTCTTAGGTAGAGGCACAAAAGTCAAATGGCACCAACATGCAATGGATGGCACACAAGTCAAGGAACAGGAGTTTTTAAAAAAAAAAAAATTATTAAGGAATGACACATCATCCTTTTTTTTTTTTTGCATTTATAGTTACATTTAATATTGTGGAACATTTCTAAACACCCGTTCCCTCGGCAGCCTCTCTTTTCTCACTCATGAAGTTAATAAGCCAAAAAAAATGCAGCTTGTCATGTTACCAAGAAACCACAAAACATAAACTCTTCTGTCCTGAAGACTTACAGCTTTGCCTCTGACAGCTACAAAGTGCTGACACTGGGGGAGTCCTTCCATAAATCTTAAATAAACATCACCTCACGGAAAACTTCACCATATCAGTGATTACATGTGTTGTTTAATCATATGGAGCATCCACCATACAAGTCCCTCTGAATAAACTGTTACTATAGAAATAACATATTAGAACGAGTGCATGTTGTATACTAATATATATATATATATATATATATATATATATATATATATATAAGGATCCAGAGAGATTCAAATGACACCAAAAAGCACACATGCCAGTGTGTTATTATTAGTCACATAATAGAGGAGAAAGAGGAGATCATTTTTTGCCAGGACACAAACACATTTCCCTTGTGCACATGATGCAGATGTACAGAGGGCAGCAAAGCATGGAGGCATGCCGAGTAACATATATCAAAGTAGAACGTGTACCCAAGTCATACCTTGGCCTTGGGAGGTGGGCTGCTCCTGCTCTTCTCGCTCTGGCCACTGGTAGGCGAGTGCGTTCCTGCTGCCAGGTTGGGCTGGGGCACGGCGCTGTGCTTGGACCCCGGAGATACCTGCATGGCTGCCAACTGAGCTGCATACAGCTGCTGCACCGAGACAGACAGAGAGGACAGAAGGAGATGGACAGGGGACAGAGAGTCAAGGATAGATGGAGGAGAAAAACAGAAAGAGAGCCATGAATAAATGAATATGCCAAATGCTGACATCATCACAAGTAAACAGGACTAAAACGCCAGCCTGGCCATTAACTGAAAGAGGCTTGGTGGTTGTTTGTGTGCTGGGAGACAGAGCTGTCACTTCTAGTCCCTCGAGATGCCGATGCTAACAGCTATCAGCAACCCTGAAGGAGACAACTGCTAAGGTACGCTGCGGGAAAACAGCCCCACTCTCCACAGAGGTCAGGCTCGGTGATGGACAAAAAAGGGACAGTGGCTTTAAGGCAAGGTGAAAAAAAAGGGGTTGGGGAAGTGGGAGAAGTTGTGAGTCTCCAGGCCAACAAACCATCGCTGTGGAGCATGATGGGAAAATGTGGCGGGCGTCAGCACATAGTCAAGAAGGCAAGAGGAGGTGAACAAAATTGAACACAAATGGTGAGAAATAAAGGTTAAAAAAAACAAACATTTCCGATTCCAGGATCGGAAATTGCTGATGAATTTCAGCAGGAGAAAAATATGCAGAAGAAAGATGGAAAAAAAAAAAAGATGCAGGAGAGCAATTTGCATCAGGAAGTACTTAAACTCACTACTATGCAAATTATATCCCCGCAAATTTACAATCCATGGATGTGGGAGGCAAACAAGAAAAGTAGGGTGTTCACTAAAAAACAAAATGGAGAAAGTTCTAATTATTTTGTATCATAAAACCGAGCTTTGATGGTTGAACACAGTTGCAAAAAAAATCAAACAAGCTAGCCAACTAACCACTGTGCCACTACATTACCACTATGTCACCTGTAACTTCCAGATTTTTGCTCCACCCAAGGAATAAAGGAATAAAACACACTGTGATGTGCTGTTATAGGAAAACCATCAACGATGGGGTGGTGTGATGAAGTGCAGTTACTGTTACTGGCCTAAAATTGATTATTTTTCTATAATAGCACGAGCCGAAAAAATTCTTATTATCTTTTATTAAAGAATGACACATTATGCCTTTTTTTCTATCCATTTGCAGTTACATTTAATGTTGCGGAATGTTTATGAACTAACTGGGAAGTTAGTTCCAGTTCTCACTTACGTTACAGCAGCTATAAACAGTCGTTTCCTCACCAGCCTCTTTTTTTTTCTCTCTCTCTTGAAGTTAATAAGACAAAAAAACACTGAGAAACCGCAAAGCATAAACTCCTCTGTGCTTTAACTCTCCTTGTAACAAAGTGCTGACACTGGAGACTCCTTCCAAAAAATGTTAAACATCTTACAGAAAACTTCACCATATCAACCATTATACACGTTAAAAAAAAAGTGCTGAGCGTTTAGCATACAAGTCCCTGTGTTACTATAGAAACAATAAAGTATTATTATTATTAACATGTGCATTAATAAAGCCTGTGATTTGCAGCTGCACTACTGAGCTGCTGTTATAGGAAATTTGCTGAAATTTTGAAAAATTTGGAGCCACGTTTTGCTTTTTTTTTTTTCCCCGGGAAGAATGAGGATCCAGCGAGAATCAGTGTGCACAAGGAAAAAACTGGGCGCATTTTTGAATTGTGTCTTTCTCTTTAAGATTTGGAAAGCGAGTGGCTGTTTGTGAGTAAAACTTCCGTCCTTCTGTTCCTCTCTGGCTGCCAGCCACCAGCAGGAAACAAAGACTGGTTTATGCAAATGGTCATGGCAATCTCTCTCTCTTTCTTTCTCTCTCTCCCTCTCTCTCTCTCTCTCTCTGTTCTGTCTTTCGTTCTTTTCTCTTTCCATCAAACCCTTCGCCAGACTTTTCTGTCAGCCATATCAGACGTATACATCTCCATCCAGACAAAACTCCACCGTACATTTGCTTATCTAACACACACACACACACACACACACACACACACACACACACACACACACACAGACCAACAGGAATTTGTAGGGCTCTGTGATCAGTAAACATTATGTAAGTTTACTGCTTTACAGTAAGCATCCCTGTGCGGTGTGTGTGGGTGTGTGTGTGTGTGTGTGTGTGTGTGTGTAGTGTTTGAGAGCTGCACTGGGGGAATAGGCGATAAAATAAAGGTCTTGTTGGTCATTTATGTTCAATTACCTCCACCGCGGCTCCTGGATGTGTGTCTACCCGAGCGTGACTCAATTCCTCCCTCAGATGAGCTAAGACTGTGTGTGTGTGTGTGTGTGTGTGTGTTAGATACAGTCTGTGTTCAGTCCACTGAATCAGACTACTTTATTTGCTCTCAGAATTGAGTTCTATTACAGGACCAGCTTCTGTCACTCAGAGCCAACGAGTGACACACACACACACACACACACACGCACACACACACACACACACACACTCTTTCTGCAAGGCTGCCACTAAACACGCTCAAAGCATCGCCTCACTATCATCAGGATGACTAGACAAGAAGTGACAGCATGCTGCCCTTGGAATAACCACAGGCAACCACACACACACACACACACACACACACACACACATGTATATACACTGAAAGCGCTGAATGTTGAGAATCTGTTCATAAGACAAATTTAACAAATTTAAATGTCAGCAACTACACTGTGACACACACACACACACACACACACACACACACACACACACACAATCATACATATATATTAAACATGTATTTTTGTATCTGTTTAGTGCTCTACATATTTGTCTATGTATTTGGATTTGAACAAAAAACACACACTTTTGCACTTTGCATACTTCTTAAATTCCGTTGAAATACTTACTAACTTTTTTGAGTGAGCAACGATTTAAAAGAAATGTTGCTATTTGACAGTTATAAACCAATGTTCCTTTGATTTGCTGGCCTTTCTAGATGTTGCGCAATCATGATGCGCGATTTAGCTTCCATAGAATTCTAATTGCAAAAGATGGGAACTGCAACGAGCACTAATAGAGGCCCACTGGGGCAGGAATCATGTTGCCCCCTGCTCGGGGGAGGAGCAGCACACAGAATAGCTAATGGGGTTGCCAGGGTGGGCTAGTTTAAAAATACTCAGCAAACACCAAGATTTGTTTTAAAGGAAACCATCGTAAGTAGAACTAATACATACCACTGAACCCTGATTAATGATGTTACCTCAAACACAATGTGTCTTACAACTGCTCAAAACCAGCTGCTAGACTGTGTGCTGGATGATTGCTTGCTGTCGACTGACAACAATTACTCAAACAATTCACTACATACTGTAGTAGCCTGTAGCGTAGCATAGTCACGTGTGATAGCCTCTTGAATTCATTTTGTTTCAGGATGTCATTATTAATGTTGTCCTGCAGTAAAGAAATCTATGGCCACGAGTTGCTGCTGTCCGGAGCGTCGGCATAACCGTCAACCAGCCACCAAAATATAAACAACACAACACAACACAACAAACAAACGAATAACGTGCTTCCTATTTGTATGTGTGTCTGTATATACCCTGCTTATAACCTTACTTTACACTGTATACGCGAGCATTTTAAAGCCATGTGAGTAGGATTACTCTGACACATGCCTTTACAGCCCCTCACCCTCGTCCCTTAAGCCCTATTCCCCTCCTGAAGCCTCTTAGAGACGCTGCACGCTGTCACTGCTACCCGTCACTCTCCATCTGTGAGTGTTTGAGAGACCACAGGCGTCCGTCTTTCCCCTTCTTCACTAATCCCTCGCTTTACTCTGATTAAAGGAAGCTCATCTTGTCCTCTCTGTTGTCTCAGAGAGAGAGAGAGAGAGGGAGAGAGAGAGTCCTTTCCGAAGCTGGTTGGGCACCGCTGGCCATTGTGCCTTGTCTTATTATTTCCATCTGTCTTTCCTTTTTCTATATGTGTGTATGTGTGTGTGTGTGTGTGTGTGTGTGTGTGTTGTTTACAGGAGGGGGGAAAAGAGTCGTAAGCTCTGCTGTGCGCCGATTAGAACAGTGAACTTTGACACGAGCCTGCAGTCAACTGAAGACGCTGCCAAGAATTCTCTCTCTCTCTCCGCACATCAATTAGGACCCGGACGATGACAGAAAAAAAGGAAAAGAAAAAAAAAAAGAAAAAGGGCCAATTAAGATCTATTGTCAGGAGCGACTGCTGTTTTGATGCCTTAATTATTTTTAGACTAATAAGCGCCACAGAAGACCTTTAATTTTCAATGCACGTATTTTAGTTTAAACTTTTAGTAAGAGAACAGTGCGTGCGTGTGTGGGTCTGTGTGTGTGTATGTGTGTTTCTGAGTGTGTAGTGTGTGGTGTGTAAGCCTATTATGGTCTGGTGGAGATAGCGTGATCCCTGTTGTATCGATCCAGCTAGTTATCTGTTAGCTCTGTCACTGACCTCAATGGACGAGGACAATGGCAGCAGATCGGAATCTCAGACGAAGATTTTGTTCAGGAATGCATTGTGCTTATCGCCGAATGCACAACTGCAAACACACACGCTCGCCTTTTCATTCTCCATCTCGTTTTTTCTGTCTCTCTCTCTCTCTCTAAGGGCTTGTCAAAGAAAGAAATTTATCTACAGACAAAATAAGACTACACTTTACACCTGCTTTCCACTTTTATTCTCTCTTCCTCCTTCCTGCTATCCTACAGTAATCCGGTGCAATATGGTCCAACATCTGCCTCCACATATGATGCCTGACCGTCTCTATTGACCCCCTTTATACACCTCCAATATGGCGGCTCACAACTGCTGCTTCCTCCTCTTTCATCTCCGTGTATAAGCCCTCATCATGTTTTTTTTTTTTTTTTTTTTTAATCCTGTTTGTCTCGACAGTAGTCAAACTGAAGATGATTGGAGTTCATTTATTTTAAATGATTTGCCATATTAGCGTACATACACACAAACACACACACACATGCATAGCATCTTTTAGGATTCTGTGCTGTGTAACATTCACAGGAAAAGCTGTAACGAAGTTCCCCGACATCTTCAGGACAGAGTAGTTTACGAGAAAAAAAGAGCAGCTGCTAAGGGAACGACTGTTTGTAGCTGTTGTAATGTAAGTGAGAACAGGAACTAACTTGCTTGGCAGATGTTACATAACATTAAATGTAACCAATACCAGACAGTAACTCCTCTTAATCAGCCCACTGCGTAGTTTATTATTTTCCTATAACAACATGGCGCGTAGTATTTTTATTCCTTATTTATAGATGACATTAAGTCATATCAGTTTACACAACATTTCAACCCAAACAGGAGAAAATCTTTTTTGCTATGTCAAGAAAGGGAATCCAGTTCACTCAGTCATCTGTAATAACCCAGCCTTGAGCAAATGATTTTCCCAGTGATAACAGTTTAATCTCTGTTTGAGTTTTTTTTTTTTTTTTTTTTTAAAGGGATTTGAGAACAATTCCTGAGAACAGTGGCAGTGGTGTTGTGCAATGTTTTTTTTTTTTTTTCGAACTGCATCTAACAAAGCTGTCCAATCTGGGATCTTTTTTTTTTTTTTTTTTTTTTTTTTTTTTTTTTTTAAATCTTAACAGCAAAGAACATATGGAGACAAGATTTTGGTGTGATAAAACACAGAACAAAGATATGTAATCACAGGGACAAGAATGAGACAGAGAGAGAGAGAGAGAGAGAGAGAGAGAGCCCTCTACTCTACTTGTAAAGCCAGCTTAAAACAACACCACGAGTGCCACTAAACAGGAATCTGGACTGTACGCATGTAGTGTTAATGCAATGTTCGGAAAGGAGGAATGTAAAAAATGAGTGAAAATATGAGCACGTGTGTGCTTGTACGCAGGTGAAAAAGAGCTATTAATTTGCACCCAAATGGGCGTCAGTGTGCAGCTGTGTTTGGCTAATGGAGGCCTGCCTGGGCCCTGAGGTTAATGCATCTCAAACGGCCGGGCTCTTAACCTGAGGACCGGAGGCTAGCGGTGGCCAGAGAATGCCCCAGAGGAAGGCTACAAGCGCACACACACACACACACACACACATGCACACTGAAAGCTGCAGCAGATGTGCACTCTTTTTTCCAGCGATGTGGAGATTTATGGCATGCTCGCAGAGCAAACAAGAGCCTCCTCCGGCCTGCAACAGGAGGAGGGAGTGAGGGAAGAACAGAGTGCAAGATAGATGGAAACACAGAAAGACTTGAGAGGCTGAGAGACTGAGAGATAGAAAGAAAGAAAGACGTCGCAAGTTTACCACGGCGTGCACAGGAGAGCTCCATCACAGCTCACTCTCGACACTCCCTCAGCTCGCTCTCCATTCTGCTCTATTCAGTCGCTGTTTTCTTTTTTGTGTTTGCTTTCAGTTCAGTCAAGGGCTCCTTCTGGTTCTGTACTCGCGCCAATCCTCCCCAACACCCCCCCTAAACCACCCACCCAAAAAAGAGAGAGAGTTTCTATGGTCTTCTCTTTCCAGTCGGAACAATATCATCGCCCCAGAGCCAGGCCTGCATTCTGTGTCTCAGGGGCTAAGAGCTACACAAAGGCCCAGTTCTATGGCAACCCGTAGTTGGCATGATGCAAAGAAGCGGCCAGAACAGTAGGCATTGTCACCCGCCGCTTCGGGACCCCCGAAAACAAAAGTGCCGAGAGTTTGAGAGGTTGGGAAAAGAGAGAAGCTATGCTGGAGGACAAGGACACATTCTCTTGTACACAATCTCTCATACACAGAGATTCTCTCAGACTTGTAATGCTGCACTTGTGGGGACAGAGTGTTCTCATAAGAAGAGGAATGCAACAAAAGGTCCTTTTTTTGTCAGTCCTCAAGTACATGTGTTTATTTTACCTCCATATTTTGCTCCCATATTCCAAGAAATACTTGGTAAAAATAAAAGTAAATTCTTCTCATTCCTGCATTAACCTCTTTATGATCTTGTCCATGAACAGAGTGGTAAGATGTATCCAAACACACAAACACTGAGATGCAAATATTACCTGAAGCTGAAGAGGTCCGAGGCCTGGTGTGGCAGCTGCAGCAGCTGCCATGGTGGTTGGGATCAGTTGAAGGGGGTATGGGTCATCTGAGAAAGAACATAAATAAAAGCATAGATGCAGGTCAAGATAATGTCTCTACATGCCTTTGAAATCATTTATTCTTTCAGTCAATGCTTTAATCCAAAGCAACTTATAACTGAAACAAGATAATAAAACCCTCTGTTATAGGGTCCTATATAGGACCTATAATGATTCCCCTAGATGGACAAACCAAAGGTCCCTTAACATTGCAAGATTGAACCTTTTTTTTAAAGAGTAAAGAGTATAGTAGTATGTCTTTTGGTCATATTGATGCCTCTAATACTTAACCGGGAAAATGTTGATGAACCAGATCTTGTGTGATAAACGATATTATGTGATTGTATATACCACCTTCATTTTCTCTCCATGTTAAATGTGAAGTGATGACACACAGAACTAGCAGTAAATTATATGACAGCTTCAAGTTGCAGAACTTACACTATGCTGCATTTCACTCCATTTTGCCTCTGTTTCCACAAATAATTGTGCATTTTCAAAGTGGGAGTAGGCCAGCTTGTAGCTTTTGGCCTAAAATAAAGGGCTCTGTGACTAGGAAATGATGGACATCTGTGCAGTCCCCAAATCCCATTTTGATTGCCACACAGTTGCTCAAAATTGCCACTCTAACCAATCAGATCACATTCTACAAAAATGCCACCTATTATCAAATTGGACCACAGTTTGACAGTTCCTGCTCAATATACTACTGTAACCAACCAGACTACAGATCCACAGTTTACATCCCCAATGCTAATGTAACCAAAGAGACAACAGTTCCACAGATCCTGCCCCCAAATGTTACTGTAACCATCAGACCACAGGTCCACTGTTCCTGCCTCAAATAGTGCTATAACCAACCAGACACCAGTTCCACAGTTCCCGCCCCAGTGCCTCTGTAACTAATCAGACCACAGTTCTACAGTTCCCTCCACCAATGCTACTGTAAACAGTCAGAGCATGGTTCTACAGTTCCTGCCTCAACATCAATAATTACAATGAAGATAACAGCTCCATTTTCAATTTCAGCCTTCCTTTCACCCTTTTATTTACCTGTGTATAGACCTCCAATCCTTCCTCTCATTCTTATCCAAAAATCCTCTCTCTTCCACCACAGACCCACCCACCCCTTTATTCTTTTTGTCTCTGTCATCCACAAAGCCATCTTTTGTGCTCTCACCACACTCTGTAATGAAAGTGTGATTGAAGGGTCGAAGACGCGAGCACTGATAAAAAGACATTCAGTAATTAATGTGAAGAAGTTGGCTCTAGCCACTCAGCCACGGCTCATCCAAACATTCTCAGATGAATCAGAGCTCACAGACTGAATGGAAGGGCTTATTAGTGTCCACCTGCAGATAGGCTTTTTCTAATCACAGGAGAAAACCAGGGAGAAAGGTCACTAGTGGCAGGGCTGGTTAGTAGCAGGGAAGTAGAGACAGAGGTTGCAAAAGGTCTTTGGGAATACTGTAAAGGATTTGACTATTGTATCAGTAGGCTGGCCTGTAAATCATAACTGGAATGATAACCGAAGCACATTTGTTGGTTGGACATGCCTGGCATAGAATTTGAGGTTCCTCTGAGTGTGCGAGAGGAACCGAGTCTGTTTAACATCACAGCAACATCTTTTGAAATAGATCAGAAAGCCAGGACATCCTCGGTTTTGCGGTTCTCAGAGCATCAGCACTTTTCACACACATTTCTACTCAGGATGTCTACATGCGTAGATGGGTGGACAGCCCTGTGGCCATCTTGACTGGCTTGGACTCCATGCTGTCTGTCTCTAAACTCTTAAAAAAAATAAAATAAAAAAAAAAAGACTAGAGGAAGCAGGACCCTGTCTCAGTAAGCAATAAACCAGACGCCCCAACCCATTATCCAAAAACATTTTTTCCCAGGCAACTCTTGTCGCTATTAAAAAACAACCCCAGCCTGCAGACTGGAGAGTGCTCTGGACCCGGTTCAAGGATGTATTCTGGGGAGATGATGTGTTTTTGCTCTCCCTCCTTGTCCTCTTGTGTCAGTCCCTAAACAAACAGAAAAATTCCAGCTATTTTATTTCTCTCCCGGGAACAGCTGTAACAAAAGAGCAAAAAAGGGAGAGAGAGGGGGAAAAAAAGAAAGCAAACATGTTGGTGTTGGCGTGGAGGCTGTGACTCGCCAGTCCCACTCTGGGGAAGTCGGGTGGGAACAAGGGTCCCCCCTTGGACCTGGCCCACGCCGGAGGGACTTGGTCTTCCTCACCATTTTTTTTTCATCTTGCTTTAGGCAGGCTATCTCGCGCCACTAAAAAGCACATGCGTAATTGAAAAAGTTGGGCAGTGTGCAACGGTGTGGCTAGTGGTAATTAAAACAGGGGGGTGTGGGAGGGAAAGTGTGTGTGGTGGGAAGGGGGACTTGTTTGGGAAACTGTGAAGTGCGGTGGGCGGAGCTGGAGCTGAGGACCGCTCCCGTCTTGGGAGGGAGGTGTGTGTGTGTGTGTGTGTGTGTGTGTGCGAGGCCTGTTTGGATGCATGTACTGGCGGCGGTTCGTGTTAATGTGTGGCAACCTGGGGCAGGTCACTCTCTCCACGTTCAGCATGCTCGCTGCTGGCATACAGCTCGCACGCCTCTCGCGGTAAACAACACATTGCTTCACAGTTGGACTGCTACGGCCAAAAAAAAAGCAAAACCCCAGAGGAAGTTTTCTGCGTTTCTTTTTATTCTCCTTCGCTTAGTCGTACTTGCCGAGCGCTTAGGCACAGGGACACAAAAGCACAGAGCTGAGAGTCTGTCATGTGGAAGAGACAAACAGGCCTTGCTGTCGCTTGGCTGAACTTGAGGCAGTGGAAAGAAGCTTGCCATAAAACACGTGCCCAGCAATGGCCTGAACAATCTGGTTTCACCAATCCACTATCAGAGGCTCTAAGCTGAACAGCAGAATGGTTCAAAAGTTCTTGCTGAGATGGTGATGTATTGTTTGAGAGTTATTTTATTTTATTTATTTTTTTTTAGAAAGTTTAAGAAGATGACTCAAGCAGATGCAAGTGCAATGTAGTAGTATAAAGGCAGTCCCTCTAATTTGGACAATCAAAATCCACTTGAACCTACTATGTTCAAAAATCGCCTTGAATTTAGACCTCCAGCAAGTACAGACACAAAGACAAGAAGGTATTCCCCTGTCTTCCTAACAAGCAAAGCCTTAACAAACTTACCATTTCTTACAACCAGATTTTGCAGATAATGTTACCCGACGTCAACATAAATAGGCTACTTGACTCAAGTACTAACTAAATACAACTGACTTTTATCCAGACACTCTCAGAAAAAAAAGATATTGTTCCAACTGTACCATTTATTGTCAAGGTGACCCTCAAGGGTGCATCCTTCACACCTTTGATTGTTTGCTTTTCTTTGGAAAATTACTATAGTGTACCTTTAAAATTCATTTAAAGTACACCCACTGCTTTTAAGTACTAATTAAAGCACTTACGATAAAAGACATATAACAAAGGTACAAAGGAGACTGTAACAAAGAAAAAACAACTAAATCGGAATCAGATGGTTGAAGACTAGTGCACTGTATGAATCAAAAAGAAAGAGTAACCCAACAGATGAATTAAACACAGAACCTGAGGAATTAAGCAACCTAAATGTCACGTCCAAGAGAGGGAATACTTACAAATATGCAGAAAACACATTGGTTGCTGGAATATGGAGAATATACAGCTCTTATGTTGTGTTTTTGCAACTGCATTTGCTTTGTGATCATAGAAATAAGGCTCACAGAGTGCTGAGATTTATAGGGGCAGAGACACTTACTGCAGCCGGGTTTGTAGTTGAAGCCTGGGGGCAGGAGGAATCCTTGCTGGGCTGCGGCTGCTGCCAGAGTCCTCTGGTCTGGAGGGAAAACAGGAATCATCAGAGGTGGCAGCTGACCCTGGACCTGCTGAAGAGAGAGAGAGGGAGGGAGAGAGAGAGAAAGGAAATGTCGGTATGTCGGCCAACAGTGACGCAGCCAGAACAGATAAAATGACAAGGGATCAAATAAACACACACACAGTCACAGTCCCTCCTGCACCTGTCCCCTGACAAGAGGAGCAGAAACGACACCTTGTCACTGCCAAACCCACCACGTCACATGGAGCAGCTCCCAAAAACTCCTGTAACATCTGGGCCCACTGTGCTCGGCAAGGTGCCATGCCTCTTCACAAGGTTTCAGGGTTTTAAAAAAAAAAAGAGAGAGAAAGAGGAGAAGGAAAAAAGCACACTCTTGCAGACAAAAAAACGAAGCCAGCGACTTTGGCAAGAAGCAAGTCTGAAGCGCACGGGTGTGGGGAAGGAGAGGACAGATGGTTCTACTGATGAGAGCACTGCCAGGAAAACACAAAGGCTCCAGAAGTGACATCAGTGACTGTGCGAATGTGAACGTGTCGGGATGCTCGCAGACAGAGCCGGCGAGGTGAGGAGATGAGCAGGGTTTGCATTCTGTGCATCTGATTTAAAGCTACAGAAAGTGAGTTATGTGTGCTAACCACAGCTAAAGCATTTAAAGCATATGAATTTGGACTTAAGCAAAACTTGTCTCTCTTTCTTACATAGCTGTAATCTCTCAGTCCCACCACAGCGTCTGGGGCCGCTTGCCTTCTCACCACACTATAATTACCCCACCATTTTGGTGAACCACAAAACGGCAGGGACTCCTGCTCCCAGGACTGATCAAATCAGATGTTATTGCCACTTTTGTTTTCAGTTTTTTTTTTTTCCACCACGTTCCGATAGGCCCCCTGTGAGCAAGAATCACAAGCCCTACACTACTGTTCTGTCTTTCAGTCCTTAATTGGACATATGCTCCTTTGGTGCTGCCTGTATCTCGGCATGCTGCTACGGTCCTGCGGCATCTCTGTGGCCATGTTAGTACCAGCTAGCATGTGCTAATGATTGCATGCATGTAAAACACTAATGCTGATGCTCTTGAGGTTTGACGGCTATCACATGCTCTACTTGTAGGCCACACACACTCGTGTGAAGATTAGTCTGTAGGAGCAGGTAGAGCTTAGAGGCTTGTCAGTGTTTTCAAAAGAGCCCATAAGGGCTTAGCCATAGCTGAATATGGAACAGTGTCAGTGGTATTCTTATACTGGAGGAACTGAATGTAATACACCAGAAATTAACCTACTTTAAACAATCTCTGGAAGGGATAGTCTAGTGTTTTTCAACCTCATCTCTTTCCACAGTACCGGTGATGTATGTGATTACTACACACAATAATACTGACACATTTATCTGTACTGAGTAAATAACAGAGAACCTGATGTGAAAACCTAATTATAATAAAAGTCTAAGGGCAGATATTAGGGGAGTCAGTGAACGTTGAAATGTGTGACTATATTATACAAATTCAACACTCCTCACACTGGGCACCAACAACACAGGTCCCATTACTGTTCATGGAATAATCAGGTTCATTAATTCTAGCACACTATACCACAGTGCTGTAGAACTCTTGAATCTGACTGGCCAGAATATGGTGACGATATGGTGAGGTTTTCTGTAAAGAGACATTTATTTTTACAATTAAGGAAGGAGTCTCCAGCGTTAGAGCTTTCTTACAGCCTGAGGTAAAGCTGTAAGCTAAAGTTTCCTGACATGGCAAAGTCTTCAGGCCAGAGGAGTCAACAAGACTTTGAACAGATGAGACATCTGTTTTTATCATCAACAAGCCATGCCGTCATGCCACTATTTAGACAAGACAGGTAAATTGAATTCTATAAAAGAATCGAAGGAAGTCCGTGAATCCTCTACCCTTTCTTGATGAGCAAACTTCGGCCGCTGAAAGTTTGATCAGTTCTGCTACAGTATGTCGGTTCAACCCACTGAAATACTTTGCTGGGTCGGCATCTGCTGGTTGACTACCACTGCTCTAGGTGATCTAAAAACACTGGGCAGGGAAATGAGGTTGAGGCTGAACAATGCCTGCGGGGATCCGATGCCAGTCCAGAAAACTGCTTTAGCGAGATTGCCAAAACAGCTGGTCTACACACACTGCCTCTACCCACAACGAGCCGATGATACAGTACATTTATTCACACATACACGTAAGGAGGCTTTATGACGGTGGTCAGACAGTTAATTTTGCTTTTCTGTGGTCATATCCATCCACCGCTCTCATGGCCTTTTCTCTGTTTAGCCTCTTTGCTTCTTGAATGCTGCAGGACATTCCACAATACTGCAGAGAATAAACTCAGGCTGGGATGAGGGCTCGGTGAAAACACGACTAATCCTGCCCTTCAACAGCTGGCTATTTTATATTGCATTCCATAATGCCTCTTTCTCTCCCTGCTTTTCTCTCCTTCATGAAACAGAAGGAATCTTTGTTTGAAAGGTTCGTCTTAAGCCGTAAAGTGAAGTTGCCCTTTGTCAAGAGCCTTAACGAGAAAACAAGTGAACTTGTCTTCAAGGGACCAAAAAAAAAAAAAATCCCATGAATTTTTAAATTTAGATCACAAAAACACTTATAGCTTTATAATAAAGCACTATACAAACACTTTCAAGTCTTTTGAAAGAGCTGGTACAAATACAACGTGAGCCAGTTGTTAGAATTCGAAGCATCTGGATGATGATGCGATTTGCGAATACATCCAGGAGGATGTCTGGAGGAATGATCTAAGAAATATACTAGACTCATAAACTTGTACATGAAGAGGAAGTGGATCTAACAGCCCTGGACCGCTGGATTGCAAGTCTTCTAATCAAGACAGCACTCCTTATAAAAAGAAAAAAAAGAACAGAAAAGAATGGAGAGATAAAAAAAAAAAAACGCAGCTCAGAAGACAACATGAGAGGAACTTTTTCTTCTAGACTTTTGACAAGAGAAAGGGAAGAGAGAGTGCAAAAGAAAAAAATAATTAAAAAAAAAATAAACCGGGGGAAAAAGTGGAAAGTTGGCAGCGAACTGACTCGGAGTGTCTCGCCAGGCGGCACAGCTTGAACTTAAAGCTTTTTGAACATAATGAAGATGTGCCGATAATTAACATATGTAGTGTGAACAGGTTTGCTGGCAAAGGAGAGAGAAAAACTCCAAGGTAAAGTTATTATTAGGGAGTAATTAGCTCTATGAAGTAAATGAGTGGAACAATAGCTGCCAGCATTGACAATATGGCACACATCTTAGTGAGCGGAGAAGTACAGTGGCAGAAAGTGTGGGTCCCACAGCTAAAATCTGTTTCCAGCCATATGCTCCAGCAATTAAAGCCGAGCCTTCGTGACCTGCTGCTGAAAAGGGGAAATGTAGGCATATAACCAATAATTAATTTGTATAGCTGTGCTGTGTGGCTAGCGCTTAATATTATCGTGCTGTTTGTGTATGTAGACCATTAACTTGGGCTAGCTTCCTGTCAGTGGACATGCGCTTTCTGAAATCCACCTTCTTCATGCCTCGTTGATTTTGTTGACTGCACACTTACATGAAGGTTTGTCTGATTCATTTTAATTTAAAAAAAAAAAAATGCTGCGGCAGACACATCTATAAGATCAGTAAATAACCATGTGAATCTACACATTCACAACCGCAGTTTCACACAGTATCCATAATCCAAAATCCCTCTCCCGCAATTTTTCTGCAAAGCCTCAACTGAGCGACCTTGCAATTTTTTAACCACTAACAGACACCCATTTTCAACCTTTTTTCCAAATATTCTTTTGTGGGGTTTTTTCCCGCAGACGGACAGGCCTTTATTTTTCTGTGAGCCAAGGGCACCTTTGGCTGATTAGCAGCTAATGAAATTGAGTGGCGGGCCTGCGCCGGCGCTGCCTGCCTTTTATAAGCCCTCCATTAGGCGCGAGTGCAGGCGGTGCGTCAGCCGGCCGCCGTAGGTGGGCATAGCACGGTGCCCATCTGCTCCGCTGCCTGCGTGTCCTTCCTCAAATAGCTCCCATTAGCTAGCGAGCCGAGACGAGAGCGTCCCCTGCCTTTTGCCGTGACACACAGTGCAGATACCCTTGACCAGGGCTCAGTGATTAGGCTTTCGATGGCTAAGCTTCTTGCTTTCATGGCCTTTGCCTCTCTATCTGCACTAGTAATTGGACAAATCTGATTTCTGATGCATTGCTCTAAAGATGTGCTGGAACATTTGGTTGAGTTTTATTGCAGTGTACACTTACAAGCCCAGCTAACAGAGAAGGGTTTTGTAAGAAGGAAAGCATCAAGCCATCAGCCACCATGCCATCAGCTCAATCAGACGCAAATGAAGAAATAGGCTATATGGGGCATAAACATTAGGACTAGGGATCAATGCATCATTGCTGATACTGGTATTGGGTACCAACATTCGATACCACATGATACTATCTTTCAATGACGAACAAATGACAGCGATCTGAAAGCATTTCACAACTAATGATGGCAATCACCGTAAAGCAGACTGCACACTGTGCTCTGGGAAAATATCAAGAGGAGGAACTACAGCATCTGCCTACAATACAAGTAACCTGATAAAACATCTTAAACATAAAACTCAGCATGAGGAGTTCGGTGCTAGCAGCACACGCTGGCTAGGTGAGATAAATGACTACAGACAACACTAGGCGAGTGAAAATAACAACTCTTATGCAGCGTATTGTTGCTGATCGTCAGCCGCTATTGGTCATTGTCAAAGAGAGATTCCGACGCAAAGAAGACAATAAGATGTACTTTACTTACAGCTGTAATACTGTTCTCTACTGCAGCCCTGCTCAATCTAAAGTACCTAATGTAGCTAGCTAATGCGCTTCATGTACCCGGTCTAAAAAATGGTATTAATGAATCCCAATGCAGGACGTTAGCTAACGTCGTTCTTCCTTCTGTAACTTCTATAGTATCTTTGTGTTCGGCAGTGTGAGACAGTGAGAAACTGGAGGAAACACAGGCAGTACTTCATGCTCACACAACATGCTCAGCCTTCTCACAGTAAGGAGAAACACCAATTACATTCATTTAGGTGTAATGAGACAAATTAAACAATTACACAGCCAATTGGGTTAGCTGCTCCCGTGCGCAGGAGCCGGACTAGCACTGATGAGCTTCTTGCCGTCTTCATTTCTTTCTCTGTTTTCTGGAAGGCTCTCTGTCTGTAAGCAAATGAATTTACAATCTAACCTAGCGGCGCTTAGCTAACTAACTTGGATTGGTCTAAACCAGGCTCGCGCTGTATTCAACACACTTTATCGAGTTAGCGCTCAGAAATATAGGTGAACGATAATGGGATTTGCATAAGCCGCCGTAAGCCAGTGTCGTCCGTGTGTCTGACATCTTAAACAAGTTAGTTAGAAGACATAAACGAGTTAGGTGCAGTCAGGCGATGGTTGCTGCCGATTCTCAGCGCTTCTGATTTAGCACGTCTTCCTTTGAGTTAGAGGCTAGGCTCTGTTAAACGTTGGATGAAGTGATGCAGATCAAATTAGCCGGCCGCTTCGTCGCGGGAGGCCCGGTCACCCACTCGTCTCTCGCAGAGGCTTCATGCCGAGAGAGTGGCGAAACCGAGCATGGCAAATCCTCTGACACCGGCATGGCTTCCCACGGAGCTGGAGGAGGTGTGCTGAGAAAAGCTGCTAATGAGAAAACGAGGGTGCGCACAGGGAGGAAGTGGCTGTTGGAACAGAGAGGCTTTAATAAGAGTCAGCCAGCAGGCAGCGGCGGTGCTCACCCAAAGGCCTTGCTATTACGCTTTTCTTAAGCATGGAAATGTATTATAGATGCCTGTGTGTGTGTCTGTGTGAGCCTTCAGCCGCTCACTAGGTTCTTTCTATTTATCCGCACCTCTAAAGCATGCCCTCCTGCAGCTCGCTCGCGGCAGTACCAGGGGTCCAAATGAGAATGAAAGCAGAAACGCTAGCTGGTGCGTATAAGTGTGCTGCCCCTGGGAGCCACAAGAGGTGGCCCCTGACGGGAGGTGTGCTGTGTTTGTACTTAAAGTTAGCTTCGAGTAGCCACTTGAAGTGTTTACCAAGTTTCCACACACAGAGCAAGTCTTTCAAATGCTCGGTAGGAGTGCTGTCATATTTAGCTTCACGGCATGTGGGTTTGGTACATGTGAACACTTCCTACTGTTCTCAAAGCTTCTCATAATCTCCGACTCAGACAGTCGACTTCACTCAGTTCCCAAACTGCTCAGCACCGACTATCAAGGCAGAACTTTAAGTCACCTCCTGGAAGCACAAGATCTGATGATTATGCCAATTGCCCAAAGGTTCTTAACTCATAAAGAGGTAAATTTCAGTACTGTTACATTTCTAAGATGTTTTTATCCGGAAAGGCTTACAACTGAGCTGCGCAGATGAGGTTTAATGTTCTTACTTGGTAAATTACTGACTTTATGAATCAGATTTTTAATCTGAGGGTTTCTGGTTCTGATTTGTGGCCTACTGGTTATGGTTCTCTAGTAGTGATCAGAAGAGGCTCAAATCCTGTCCCTCTCTCTCCCTCTTTTTTTCCTAATTATGTATAGAGACAC
>CM040992.1:3414712-3419712 GCA_022985145.1 Pangasius djambal
AGCGTTTAGGGTGGTGCTCTCGCTCAGAGAACACGTGTGCAGTTGAGTGGCCGATATGACTGGATAATCGCGATAATAATGATATCCGTATCATGAAAATCATGTGATGATAGCCTCAGTGTGACAAGTTACATCATAGTAATATTGAGACTATAAAATAATGCAAAGAAATGCGGATATTGTGATTAGTTACATCATAGTATCGACATCTTAACAAAATGCGTCGTAATCATAAAGACACTGCGATTAGTTATGTGATAAATCATGATAAATCACGTCATAATGTTGATATTGTAAGAAATTTCGTAACAATAAGATCAGTGTTGTGATTAGTTGCATCATAACACGGATACTAATATCTATTTGTGATATATTACATCATAATAGTATTGACTGTGTGATAAATCGCGCCATAATTTTGTCATGATTAATCAGGACATTGTCATTAGTTACATCATAATATCAATATTGGGATAAATTACATAATCATAGTATCGATATCGTGATTCAAGTGCGTCATAATGACATTGCTACCGTGATTAGTTACATCACGGGATCATCGCTGTGATCCCGTGATGCATTATTAACGTATTATTTATGCATTCTTATTATCAATTGTCATATTAAGATCAACTGTGATATGTGACATCACGGTAATATGTAGACTGTGATAAATTGCATCATAGTATTGTCAATATTGTGACTGATTATATCACAGGATCGATGTCATGATGAATTTCTGCAGCAACATCAATTTGTCGTAATATTGCATCACAATATCTATACTGTGATAAGTTACATCATTACAATTATGTCAGTTATAATGACGTGATAAATTATGTCAAAAATGATGTTTTTTTCTAAAATGGTCGCAGATACCATCTGTAATTTTATAACATTAACCCCTTTTGTCATCTACAGGTTAGTCGTTAACTCATCTGTACCAAATGCTTTCATTTCATAACTCGTCCAGTGCCGAATATATATTTTTACGAACATTTTTAATAACACGGAAAAGGTTTTTAAAGGCAGCGCCGTCGTTAGTTTTTAAAAAAAGAATATAATTCATTGTAGCCCTTTAATAAAAATAATATATAAGCAGTTACTAAGCTCTAACTAGATTATAACTTCGTATCTAACGATAGCGATACATTTTATAAAGGAACATGATTGAGTACTTGTAATAATGAGATGTCTGAAATTATGCAAATGAGAATGACTTAAGAATCGCAAAAATGAGAACGTTTGTACCACGTTTTCTCTCAAGATAAAAACGTTTCTCTAAACTCCGACAATATTCCAGCGGGAGAGTTGCTGTAGTATTGGTTCTAATGTTCGCACGTCTACACTCAAACACAACAAAATTTTAATCAGATCTTTGGTAAAAACGTGACGTAAAAAGAAAAACGTGACCGGTAACAAAGCACACTTTCCATATCCACACATCTGTAAACAGCTGCAAAATATAAACTGGCATAAAATGTGCTGAAGCATGAATTTAATAATACGCACTTTGTCCGTGATTCCTTATTAGTTAACATCCCATTAAGCTGATAGGTGTCTCCAAGTATCACAGAATGAGCCTTTTTTTTGTCGGATCTCCCACACACACACACATACACACACACACACACACACACACACACACACACAGATGAAAAAACTCAGCTCTCATCAATCATGACCAATGGCTTTGTACTTGGCTGTTGAGAGTACAGAGGCGAGGATCAATAAGCAGTTTCCTCTGCTTCCAAACATCCTCAGGCTGCGTCTCAGAGCCTCTGCGTATCACAGGCGGCGGTAATTAACCAATCTGTAACGACGTAATAGCTGTCAAGCAGCCCACGCCCCTAATTAATGACCAGACTTAACAAATATCTCCCTGAAGCACTGCACTGAGGTGTGGAGTTAGAGTGAGCGAGCGAGAGAGAGAGAGAGAGAGAGAGAATTAAACATCTTTCTGCTTGGGCACAACTGATCTGATCTCTGACATGCTTCTCTCACGTGATTCCAAGGAACATCTAGCTAAGGCATAAAACACTCACCAGCCTCGATTTTTCCTCTCGCTTAAAGTCAAGGCAAACAAAATAACCCAAAAAACCCAACATGCCTTATCATGTTTCTGAGAAATCGCAAAAATAAGCGTAAACTCCTCTGTCCTGAAGATGTCGGAAAATGTGCAGAAAAGCTACAGCTTTTATAGATTGATGATAATACTTTGTTGAATAGTGCTGGACACCTTCTGACCAATCAGATTTGAGAATTCAGCAGCGCCGTGGTTTGGAAAAATAATCCATAACGCTATTCATACGTTCGGTTCACAAGGTTATACGAATGTTGCTTGCACAACGTTCTCGTTGACACAAACCACTAATCCTGCGACTAAAAATGTTGCCATAACATTGTAAAGCGTTTGTAACTGTTAGATTAAAAACGTTCTCAGAAAACAAGACCTAACCAAAAGCTGCTACAAACATAACGTGCTGAAAACCTTCTGAAAACCTTCTGACAACGTTCTGACAACGTTCTGACAACGTTCTGACAACGTTCTTTCAACGATCTGTAGCACTCCTGCTCTTGTCTGGCTTATTAATATCTGAATACAAATTTTAAATGGGAAATGGCAGGCCTAGAACATTTTGTAGCGAACACACACACACACACATACACACACACACACACACACACACACACATAAGCGCGGTTCCCTCTCCTCGCAGGGATGCTCTCCTGGAGAAATGTCTCCTCAGCAGGGTTCCTGCACCTGATCAATGAATCCCTTCTTCTTACCCAGAGTGCAATCTGTCTCGCTTTGATCAAACGTTTCGGAGGCACAGAGTGAAGGCCGTTTTCGCTCCTGCGCTTAGAGTTTAGCCCGCTAACCCACAGGAAGCACATCAAAACCATCGGCGCTAACGCTAACAGCGTAGAACACGTGTTCGGTGACCTGACACGGTGTATCATTAACCACGCTAACGTGGGAGCAGCGGTTGCTTAGCGAGGCTCGTTAACAAGCCGACGTTCGAGGCTTTAAAGAAGACAACTTTTCTCAAGACAAAGAAACTTTTGGCGAACTGATGACACGAGCAGGTGTTGGGAAAAAAAAAAGTCAGCGTGAAAAAAAAAAAGCTGCGTGTGAGCAAACGAATCAATGTTTGTGCCGTTGTTCTATTAAGAGCAACACAAAACAGGTGGCGCATTTCATGGAGCGACTAATGCACTAATGTGTCTGAGTGTGCAGCAGAGATGGATACTGTAGACACACACACACACACACACACACACACACACACACAGAGTGATGCATGTGACGTAAATGTCTTCCTGTTTACCTTTGATCTCTCCGAAGTGACCGGAGCCCATCGCGAGCAGCTTGTCCTTCCAATCCTTGGACAGAAGCCTCTCAATGCTGGGGGCCTCTGTGGGGCGAGAGACAAAGAGAAGGAGAGAGAGTGAGAGAGAGTGAGTGAGAGAGAGAGAGAGAGAGAGAGAGAGAGAGAATCAAGCAAAGGCAGGCCACATCACAATAAAGCTCATTTAAAGTCCATTTGCTGTAATAAAGGCTCGTCTCTCTAATGGCAGCAACAGCGGGGTGGGAAGAAGAGAGGATGGAGGGAAACAGAGAGAGAGAGAGAGAGAGGGAGAGAGGGAGAGAGAGAGAGAGAGAGAGAGAGAGACACTGCTTCCTCACCTGCTGTTAGCCAATCATTAGCCCTGTGCTCCAGCTCACACAAAGAGCCTCTTAATGCACCACCACAATGGACACATTATCGAGCTTGGCGCTTTGTTTTTCTAATACGCCACGCAGACCCCCGGCTCCCGCAAAACACGCTAATTACTGACCTGCCAAGGACGAGCGGATTCAACGAGAGAGAGAGAGAAAGAAAGAAAGAGAGAGAGAGAGAGAGAGAGAGAGAGAGAGAGTAGAAGGCCAGATACTCAGTACAGAGCTAAATTAAAGGAATACTCCTCCATTTTCTACCTTATCCGTGTCCACTGTGTCTGTACCGTATGCCAGATTATCACATACAACATTTACAACACGCTGAGAAAATGAGCTGACGCAAAAAGTAATTAATCGGGGACGACTAGGGGCAGTTGCTGACGTGTGTCCATAAACGTTTAACATACCTGAATACACTGTAGAACACAAATTATTGTAACTAACACTCACACTATAAAGGTATGAAGATGATCAGCGAGGAGAACTTTCCAGCACTGGAGCAACACAGGAAAAAAGTAGTTCCGGTTACGTTCTCAAACATTTTGTCATATCCATACGCTGTTAGTCTATGTTAGAGATACACTATAAGTTAAAAAAAAAAAAAAAAGGGAGTCTGCTCTCTGATAGGACAAACCATAAAGATCGGGAGCTTCATTTCCAAAAAAAAAAAAAAAACCATTCAAGAATTGATTAAACATCTGCTCTTAGACTTCCATTTTAAACTTAAATCACTCATTCTTCCCTTTGAAAAAGTAGTTCCTCTCCATGGAGAATTTGTTTTCCTCGAATGAAGGCTTAAGTTGTCAGTTGTCCATAAATGTTTAATACACACGATTATATAACACATATTAGTGTCGCTAGTAGTTACACTAGTGGAGTAGCACACCGGAGTGGTTAAAAAGTAGTTCCGGTAACTTTACTCTTTCTCAAAGTTTTTGTCGTATCCATACGCCTTCAATCTCCGATAATGACACAGAACCACAAATTTCCACTTTGAGAAGTAGTTCTCTGTCCGATAAGATAATCTATAAAGATTTAAAGTACATCTTTCCCAAAGATTTTGTCCTACCAGCTTTGTTAACTCCACTGATAATATACAAAATAAAAAAGTAGTGCCTCACCACCAAAATGTTGTTTTCTCAAACGAAAGTCTGTGAACGTTATTAAAATAACCACGACTCTGGAAGGCGTTCAGACGAAAGAGAGAGAGAGAGAGAGAGAGAGAAAGTCTTACTAAAGCATGTTAGCACGAAGCTGAAGTCTTGAACAATACAGT